>JAJPUD010006842.1:22366-36129 GCA_023553655.1 Myrmecobius fasciatus | reverse complement strand
AGGTAAACAGATGAACAGACAGAGAGGTGGATAGGTGGACAGACAGACAGAGAGATGATAAGTGGACAGATGGATGGACAGATAGATGGATAGGTAAACAGATAAACAGACAGAGAGGTGGACAGATGGACAGACAGAGAGGTGTCTAGGTAGACAGACAGATGGATGGATAGGTAGACAGATGGACAGACAGAAAGGTGATAAGTGGACAGATGGACGGACAGATAGATGGACAGGTAAACAGATGGACAGACAGAGAGGTGGCTAGATGGTTGAATGGACAGACAGATGGCTGGATAGATGGATGGAAGGACAGATGGATGGATGGATGGATGGATAGAGGGATGACTATGAGAAAGAATTGAGACAGAAGAGAAGACCAGTGACAGAATCTTGGGCAATGACAACCATAAGGGTGCGGAAGGAGGAAGAAGAGGCAGTGAAGGAGACAAAAGACTGCCAGAAGAGAGGTAGAAAAGTCAGGAGTGAGCCGTCCCAGAAGCTACGGGAGGAGAAAGGAGGAGGAAGAAGGGGCAGCCAGCCCTGTCTATAATGGCAGAAGCTTCAAGGAGGACGACAGCTGACAAAAGGTTATTTGATTTGAAGACACGGGGCTTGCCATAAAAGTTGAAACCACAGGACTGGACGCAACCAGCACGTCATCCACAAACAGTTGCACCTGTGGGAGCTCCCGTCTCCGGGCGATCTCTCGGTGGTTTGATCCTCAGCCTGGAGCCCCTCCACGGCCTCCACGGGAGCTCACTTCTCCAATTTTGGGCCCCACTTGACCCAGCCGATCAGATGGGCACTGGACAGAGTCCTCCTTGTTGGAGCCTTGGTCATGGCATCATGGAGCTTCTGAGGCTCCCGTGGGAGGTTCCTTCTTGGAAGAGCGCCTTTAAGAAGGCGTTTTAAGGTATAAAACTTGACATTCTCTGGGCAGCTTCTCCATGCTGTTACCTTAGGGCACTCTCCCTGAGCTTAGTTTATGCAAAGAGGGGGAGCCCAGCATCATAGCACCCCAGATTTTGAGATAGAAGGGACCTTAGAGGTCATCGAGTCCACTTTCCTCATTTTACATGTTTAGGAAACTGAGTCCCATGGCCAGAAAATGACCAGCCCAAAGGTCATTTGGGGAGTAGGTAGTAGAGCCAGGTCCTCTGACTCCACATTCAGCACTCCTGCCCCAATCCTGCTGCCTTGGGGTTCCATTCCAATCCTTCCCCCCCCCCAACTGCTACCAAGGTCCAAGGCTGCTCCCTCCAGGACTGTTTATGGGATGCAAGCAGAACGTGCTATAATCAGCCGTCTGCAGAGTTGTGAGTCAGTGTGTCTCTCCTTCTAGAAAATATAAACTGAACCTCATCTGAGGGATGCCAGGGCACCTCACTCTTCAGAAGAATTCTTTTGTGGCATGAAAAGTCTTGTTAAAGACTGAACGGCTATTTCCCCAAGACAAGACTGACCCACGACCTGTCCAGAGCATCTCTCCCTTTGGTCTCCTTCCTTCTTCCTTGGTCTCTGAGGACAATGAGAAAAACAGCACTGGACCTGAGATCCCTGTTTTATTATTTTGTTCTTACCTTTGTAAAAATCCTTTTCTAAAAGTTAATTAATTCTGGCTGATAACCAATGGAAAGGACAACGGATGGGGGCTCACGCGCAATGTTACTAGAAACTATCCTCCCAGTGTTGTCCCAGAACCCTGAGGGCAGTAGTATTCAGCTGCTATCTGGGACTCAGGGGGACTTGGAGAATGGACTTTAGGTGGGTGCTACCTTTACACAAGCCCGTGCTGTTTCCACCACACCATGCCGTTCTCATCAGTGGATTAAACATCTTCTGGGTGTGAGACCCTGAGGAAGGGGCTTCAGTGAGGTGGGTGAGAAGCCAGTTATTGTTAGTTCCTGGAGCTCACAATCTGCTTGGAGGACCCGTGAGAAGATGGCTAACCCTAGCAGGGTCCATATGGGTCGGGTGCCCAACTTTGGCTGACAACAGGGAAGTCCCTTAGGGTTCCAGGATGCAGGTGCCTGGCAGGAAGTAAACAAACACCCCCACACTTGGCTAGATCCCCACCAACCACACGACCACAGGCAGCAGAGCCCGAGATCAAAGGAGAACAAAAGCCTTGTGGGAGGGGAAGGTCGTTTCACACCTGGAACTGTTCCCAATAGCTCCTGCCTAGGTTGGACTCAATTGACCTGAACCTATAAATGGCAGCATCTGGTTCTTCTCTGGCGCTGGTATCGGATCAGTTTCCTTCCTCATCTCCCTGGGGAGAAGAGGAGAAGAGACTGAGATGTCACAGGGGGACCAAACCACCACCACCCTTCACAATAGGACCAGAGTCCAGAGTCCACCCCTCTCCACCCCATCCCCCCAAGCTAATCCCCTCATCTTTGGATCTCCTAACCAATGGAACTGGTGGCTGAGAGAAAGCTTAATTGTCCAGCCCACCACATCTAGCTGGCCACAGATCCCCCATCATGCTTCTCCTTCAAATCCCACCCAATTACCCTCTGACCAATCACCTTCCTTCGTCCCTTGCCGGGGACAAAGAAATCAGATCAATACTGCCAATAGCTAGAGCTCTGGGTCTGCAATCAGGAAGCCTGGAGTTCCAATGTGACCTCAGATACCCACCAGCTGTAAAACCCATTTAACCTCTGCTTCCTCATCTGTAAACTGAGGGTGATCATAGTACCCCCCTCACCAGGCGGTCACTAAGATCCAATGACACAGTATTTGGAAATCTCTTTGTCGACCTTAAAATCTCTTATTACTGTTACTCTTAAACAGCCTTGTTTCCGGAAGGGAACCATCACCGGACTGCCCGGAGCCCCTGTGGCCGCCATTGCTGTGGCTCGGGACCCAAGCTCACTTTCCAGGTCAACCCTCTGGACACCCGGGGGAGTGTAAGGGCCTTGAGGGCCGGGGCTGACCCTCTCTTTGTATCCACCTCCTCCCCAGCACTCTGCACAGTGCCTGGCCCATAGTAGTAAGCTTCCTAAAGGTTTGCCAACTCGTTGTGACATAAATACATCTCAAAGCTCTCTTTCCAAGCTCAAATCTCATTAGATGTTGAAACCAGAAAAGGCTCCCCTATAAACTCATCCCTCCTTTCAAACCCCCGACCCTCACCCTCTCATCCCCGCTATTTTACTCTCTCCATCCTCCCCCAACCCTGCCATTTTACCCCCTCTACCTTTCCTACCCTCCTTACCATCTCATTGCCTCCAGCCCTTCCCCACCCCACCATATTACCCCCCCACTTTTCTCCCTGGTCATCATTTCTGGACGTTGCCCCCCTTGCCCCGCTTTGGCCATGGGGTTTTCAATATCCCCCCTGATGGAACAGACAGAACCCCCCCCCCCCTTGAGAACACCTTCAGGAGAGGGTATTTTCAGGACACGCCGTGGTACCTGTTCCAGGAATAAAAATAAAATCGAAACACTAGGAAGCCAACCCCAGATCTAAGCAAAAATAAGCTCTAAGGATCTCCCTCATCCATCTGTCCCCTTCTCAGCTGTTGCTCTTGCTCAGGTCTTCGTTTCTTCTTGGCCTTCTAATTGGGATCCCTGCCTCTGTCGGTCCCCACTCAATGCACCCTTTGCTCAGCTGCCAAACTGATTTTTCTAAAATCTAGGCCTGACCACGTCAGTCCCCTACTCCGTAAACTCCAGTGACTTCCTATTAATTCCCGGATCAAATACTAGCGCCAGTGGGTGACTTTTCAAGCCCTTTGGGGCCGGCTCCCACCCTCCCCTCCCCGATTTGTTCTGTTGCTCCCTTTTCTGCACTCTCTGGTCTTCAGCCTTCCCACTGTCCTTCACATGTGGCATTCTGGCTCTCACCCCTGTTCCTTTGAACTAGCTCTGCCCCATGCTTGGTTTGTGCATCCCTCTCCCCTCTGCCTCCTCCACCTTTCGCTTCCTATAATCCAAGCAGCAATTTCTCCGGGAAGTCTTTTTTGATCCCACCTGCTACTGCTCCCAAAGCTGTTCTTTATTTTGTATTTATTCTGTCCCTTCAAGACTAATGTCTGAGAGAAAATGCCAAGTTGCAAAGATAAAGGGAATTGTCTCATCTCAGAGTCCCCTAAAACAGAAATTGGGTCCCTATTCCTTCTATTTATATATGTATATACTATCTCCCCCAATAGATCATAAACTTCTGGATGTCAGGTATTCATTTTTGTCTTTAGGACAATGCCTGACATACAATAGGCACTTAATAAATGCTTGATGATTAATTTGTTCTAGTAGAGACAGAAGCCAGCATTTATAAGACATTGTGTGTGTGGTACACAAAGTGTTTTATATATGCTAGCCCACTTGCATCTCACAACAACCAGGGAGGTAGATGCTGTTCTTCTTTTACAGAAAAGGAAACTGAGGCTGAGAGAGGGAAAGTGACTTGCCTAGAATCAGAAGCAATTGTCAGAAGTCGGATCAGATATTGAAAACCACAGGACTAAACAGATTGTAAGGTTCTTTCCAGCACCAAGTCTATGATCTTAGTCACTTGGCTTTTAGTAATGGCTGCTTCCTTTTCCAAATGCTCACAAGTTGCCCTTTTAATACCATCTCACTTTTATATAGATCTTTGAGGTTTGCACAGAGCTTTCCTTCGTGACCCATTTGCTTTTCATAACCAAGCTGAGAGGTAGGTGTTATAATTAGTCCCATTCAGCAAATGAAGGAAATTGATGCTCTCAGGAGCTAAATGATCTGATTAGGTCATAAAGGAAGTGCCCAGACAGAATTCCAACTCAGGTTTCTTGAGTCCAAATCCAGGAACAATCCTTCAGGGTGGCGACGTTTCATTCATTTCCACTTTTTTCAGGTCTAGTCATTCAACCACTTCTGAATCTTAATCTCTCCATCTGGTCCACAAAACCACCATCGTGAGAAATTTCGTCGCTCTATTCTTTCCACAATTTAGATTTAATTCATTTAAGCCGGGTGACTTGAACTCACTGAGAGAAGCTTGTGCTAACTTGGATTTCCTCAATAATGTTGAATTTCCACTTACTGGTAATGACTTCTGCTTTAAACTTTCTAGTTCCAAAGATGAAGAAAACAGAAGAGTTGAGTAGTTCTGCCTTCTTCCTGACAGCCATTATCCTTTTCCCATCCACCCGGGGCAAAGATCCTGATCCTTCTCCAATTCTCTTCTTGGCACCCAAATAATTTTTTTAACTCTTTTTGCTTCCCATGATGTTGCACTTTCTCAATCCAGGAACCATTTTGCAGGACCAGACTACTCTTTGCTCTCCCTCTTTCCTCACCTACCTTTACTTCTCTCTTCTTTCCCCCTCCTGTTAAGACTTGAGTTGGTCAATCAATGAGATCTTGGTCTTTTGAGTCCGGTTCTTTTTTTTCCCTCCTGTCTTCAGAAACTATTCATTCTACTTGCTTCTTAAGATCATAGGATACTAGATACTAGTCCAACTCTATCAACTTACAGAGCAGAAAATGAGGCACCTTGCCCGAGTAATTATTTAATACTTATTAATAATGAATACTCATTAATGAGTATTAAATAGTAATAATAATGTTTAATAAGTATTAAAGTTGGGATGTGAGCCCAGTTTTTCAGCCTCCCAATCCAGTATTCTGAGTCAAGAAGAATGGAGATTCTGTGAAGTCTTCCTCCTCTCTAGCATTTTAGGCCATAGAATCCTAGCTCTTCTTTCTTTGAGTTTTTGGAAATCTGTTCTTCCCAAAGCAAGCATTCAATCATGCTCATCCTTCCTCTCCTTCTCCATCACTAGCTCTCCGATAAAATAGTCAGTCACTGGCCCCCCAGATCTCCCTCGTTTCTCATTTTTCAGCCTTTCACAGTCAGTTCTTTATTTGTCAGATGGCCCTGAGCCAAGCCCTTTTACCTTTGGATGACTGGAATTATTGGGCAGTTTTATCCACTCTATGCATTGCTTCTAATTCTGTGTTCTGGGGCCATGTTGGGGGGATCTGATCTCTCTTCCAAATGACAGTTCTTTAAATCTTGGACTCAAGCTATCATCTCTCCCCACTAATCTCATCCTGCTCCCCCCACCTCCTGTAAATCTTCCTTTCTCCAGGAAAACAATCCTTCAGGGTGGCAACATTTCATTAATTTCCACTTTTTTTTAGGTCTAGTCATTCAACCAGTTCTGAAGCTTAATCTCTCCATCTTGTCCACAAAACCACCATCGTGAGAGATTTTGTCGATTCTTTGCTGAAATCCAGGAATATTATGTCTACTGCCTTCCCTTGATCTGCCTGTCTAGAAACCCTGTCAAAGAGGAAATGAGGTTAGTTTGGCATGACTTGCTCCTAATGAACCCATGCTGGTTGGTAGTGAGCACCACTTCCCCTCCTAAGTGCTCATAAACCTTTTCCAGCCAACTGGACAGGAGTGAGGCTGGGGAGGGGGAGGGCGAAGTTAATTAAATCACCAGCATTAGAGAAATCCCTGTTGCTAGTAAATCTAGCTCCAGACTGAAGCATGAAAGCTTGAAAGGAAGGTTGGATCTAGCCTGAAAAGAGCCTTGAATGTCAGGCCCTTCCTGATGGACTTTACTGAGTCAGCAGTAAAAACCTATTAAAGTTTTTTGAAATTATCAGAATTCTGTATATGGAAGATTAATTTGTCATCAGAGCATGGGATAGCACTAATCACTCATATATATGTATCCACACATATTTTATATAATATTTTAAAAATTATTTTTTGTAATTTATTATTTGAAAAAAGAGTAAGAAAAAAAAGAAAAAAAGAAAAGGAATACAAAACAAAATAAAGTAAAACAAAAGAGAACATTGTCCTGTGTCCAGTAGAACATCAGGGAGGATTCAAAATATAAAGCGATAAATGACCAGATCAAGAAAGTATATTATATAATGTTTGTAAAGCACTTTACAAACCTGAAAGTATGTAATTGCTAGTAATTAAAATTATTATTTTATATCATATTAATGTTTCTAAAGTACTTCCTCACAGATGGGGAAACTCACCTCAGAGAAGCGATTTTCCCATAATCACATGGCTAGAAGTTAGGATACAAATCCACATGTTCCAATTTTATAACTAGAGCTCTGCTACATTTTACTGCCTCTTTAAAGGAGAGTGGAGGTAGGAAGGCTGGTGAGTTAGCTTTGCAATACTGGAGAGAGAGGTGATAAGGATCTAAATGAGGATCCTGGAAGTAAGGAGGATATAGAGGTGATGGAAAAGTAAATATTCCAGAAATAGAAACAACAGGACTTAATGTCTAATAGAATTTGGAGATCCAGAGGGAAGAAAGAGTTAAAATTGCTCAGAGGTTGTAAGATTGGGAATTAAAAAAAAAAAACAGTGACATCTCTAACAAAACCAAGGAAGACATGTAGGTTGAGGTACCAGCAGGAAACCCAATTGTCAGATGGGAATTCAAAGGTGGGGAATAAATAGAATCTGGTGGCTGGATTTGGGGATTGTTCTCTGGGAGATAACAGTAAAGCCATGGGAAGGACAAAGGAAGAGAGAATATAGATAAGAACGGAGAAACAGCGATATTGCCATTAAGGAGGTGGGAAGAGAAGACATCAAATGAGACAGAGGGAGTTCTATTTTCTCTCCTTCATCTGTTGACATTTCACCATCTGTCCCAACTATTGCTTCCTTATTCTTTCCCTGAACATAAACAAGTCCTTCTTGTTATCCTTGACGTTCTTCACAAGTTGTGACTCAATCTGGGCTTTCCTAACTATTCTTACAGGTCTGAGCCATTACTCATATTCATTCTGGGTTATTGTTCCCTCCTTTCATCTTTGGTCCATGTTTCTATTGAATCTGAAGTCACTAGAGAGCAGCTTATGCAGCCACATCCGTATCTTTTGAAGTCTTCCGGTTTTTTTTTCCCTCACTAAGATCATTTATTCATTCAACAAGCATTTATTAAGCACCTACATGTGCCAGAGCCATCCTTGGCACCGCAGATACAAAACAAAGTGAAATTATTCCTGCCCTCAAGACGCTTGCTTTCCCTTAGAAGATCAACAATATAAACACAAGGAAAATTTTTATACAAAATATTCAGAGTAAATACACTTGTGATGACATAATCATCATTTCCTGACAATTTCCCAGGCTATCTCAGCTCGATACATAGTCAATCAGGCCGAATCAGTCATTGGGAAAGCATTATGCTGTAGCAGATACAGTGCTGGATGTGAAATCTGGAAGACCTGTGTTTGAATCTACCCTTAACCAAATGCATGGCCATATGCAAGTCATTTAAACTCTCTAAGCTTCAGTTCCCTCATCTAAAAAATGAGGAAGTTGTTCTCAAGGTCTCTTCAAGCTCTAAATCTTTGATCTTCTGAATAGAGCAAGGAAGGATAAGACCACCTACCAATCTGGAAGTCTTTGAATATTTAAAGATGAATATAGGATGGCTTCCTAGAGCAGCTTAGACTTCCTTGCAAAGCTCTGTCTTGATTGGCCAATCCCTTGAGCTTCAAAGGAGCTCTTATGGCCTATGAGGATGTTCTCTACAAATATCCTTTGACAGAAACATCTTGTTCTTGTTGTCCGTTCTTCATTCTCATTGAATCATTCATTTCCATTTGTTCAGTTCTGATTTTTAGTGAATTATTTTCTTCCTTTATTTTTTTAACTTCTTTTTGTATTTGTCTAATTGAATTTTTAAATGAGTTGTTTTGTGTTATGGATTTTTTTCCAATTCACAAATTCTGTTTTTTGAGGAGTTATTTTCCTTTTCATTCTTTATTCTCAAAAAAGATTAATGGAGACATTTAATCTGGGCAAAGGTGGAATATGAGAAGGAGATCTACTTGAATGTGGGATTTGGCATTTAGTTTTCAAATCCCCTCCTTGTCACTGTCAACTGCCAAGTGCAGGGACCCTGGTCACCATGGCACTGAAATACAAATGGCCCTTTCTGGGACCAAATCCTGACTTGTTCAAATAGAGATATCAAAATACCAGTTACAAAGATCCAAGTCCTGCTTTGGTCAAGGACAGATCTCAAACTGCCAGTTACCTAGATGTTGGAAGATTACCATGCTCTTCCAAGGAAGGGGAACATGAGCCATCAGGGAAGAGACTGGGGCCTTGAACTTCACCCTAGACAAGGCCCATCAGGCTGAAAGGAAGTCTGGCTCCGAAGGTGAGTTCCATTCAGCACCTAATTCTGCAGGCTAAAGGAGGAGGCGATAAATGATGGAGACGTACTTACGGACTCGGGCCGGGCTGGACAAAATATGGCAGGATGATTCACTTGATGGCTCGAAAAGGGCCGGCGTTTTGTGCTGAATGGGCAGCTAAGTATATTTGTGTGGCTCTTGGGGGCATTTCTTCCTGGCAGTCCCTTCTGGTCTATTTTGCAGAACTGAGTGCAGACTGGGGGGCTGTTTGGGTGGCCTGGAGTCCAGCCAAGCAGACATTTAGAGCTGACACTATAGTCAACCGAGTGTGTCCAGGAACTCTCCCAATTCTCAAAGGCCGAGGTCTAGAGGAATCGTAAGTGATTGGTATCCATCCTTTGCACTGCTGTCAAATCAATCTTCCTGAACTCAGCTCACACCAGGAACCTTCAGTAGCTCCCTATTCCCCACTGCTTAGGGGATACCTTGGATAGCAGCTTCAGTCACTGGCTGGAGCCACGGAGGTGCCGTTCCGGCTTGGGGTCCAAGGCCCTTCTCCATCTGTTTGTCCGGCTTTTTGTATTCCGTGAGGGTCCCCATCACAGTTCAGTGGTATGCCCCAAATCAACAGTGCTTTGTCCGGGTCGGTATTCATTCCAGGGGCCCCATCCCCCAAGACAGCAGCCATTGCTGTCACTCACCCTCACACCACAATGCCCAAGAGTACACTGCCCTACTTGGCTCCTGGCCCGACTTGGCACTGTGGTCCAGGCTCAGCCACTGAGCTTCCATGGAATACCCCCATTGGTCCGGAAAATGGAACCCTGGGGATGGAGACTCTTATAACAGCCCTGAGAAAGGGCTTTTAAACTCTGTGGAGTTTTGCACCTTGTAAATGTTTGGAAGAGGCTTAGGGCAGTGGAAAGAGCCTTGCAGCTGGAGTCAGGGGAACCGAGTTCAAATCTTGATTCTGCTCTCTGATAGTCGTGTGAGCTTGGGAGAATCACTTAATTTCTCTGAGCCTCAGTTTGCTCATCTGTAGAATGAAAGTTTTATACCAGATAACCTCTAAGAGCCCTTCTAGCTCTGAGTCAATGATAGCAATATTCTGAATGGAATGAAGGATGCAGGACTTCCTTGGGAGTGGGGATAAGACAGAAAATGTGGCAGCCTCAAGAGAGATGGCTCAGGGGCGTCAAGAGACGGCCCCAAAGGGACTGGGATTCCATATCCGATGCTGATACAATTGGGTGATCCTGGACAAGTCAGTGCTCCTCAATTCACTCAGTCGTAAAAGGGGGATCCGCATCCTTGCGTTGCTCACTGCATCCGGGTGTTGTAAGGAAAACACTGGGCAACGGGAGGCAGAGGAACTGCCTTTGGATTCTGTCTCTTCCTTTTACTTCCCGTGTGACCCTGGACAAGTGTCCTGTTCTCCCAATGAAGTGTTTGGACTAGATGGTCCCTTCTGCTTCTAAAGCAAGGATGCCGTGCTGGTAACCTTTAAAAGCACCCACAAATGTGAGCATCCTCTCACTTGCTCAGAGACCCCACTCAGGAAGGCTGGGGGAAGTGAGTGAATGCCCCCCCAAATGCAGGGTATCACTCATTATACTGTAATATAATGTATGTGTAGAGGAACATTTTATTAAAAGAAAGGAACAGAGAGAGCCTGAAATAAGGAACCATTAGTCTCAGATGTTTGTAAATCATCAGGGTCTGATATAGTCCTATACAGGAGGACCCACACCATTGCACTTTTGCTCCTCTTCTCCCTCCATCCCTCCATCCCTCTTTCCCTTCTTCTCTTTCCTCCCTTTTCCTCCCCCTCTCTCCTCTCTCCTTCTCTCCTTCCCTCTTTCTCTCTTCCTCCTTCCTTTCCTCTCTCCCCTTCTCTCTGATAGGTAAACTATCCTTTGCTCTCCCAAATGGCTTATGGTATCAACCTTTACATCTAAATCATGTAGCCATTTTGACCTCATTTTGGTATGGGATGTGAGATGTAGTCTATGCCGAATTTCTGACATATAATTTTCCAGTTTTTTTGCCCAGTAATTCTTGTGGAATAGTGAATCCTTATTCCAGAAGCTGGAGTTTGGGAGTTTATCAAATATTAGATGACTGCAATCACTGATTATAGTGTCACGTTTCATGATCCACCACTCTATTTCTTAGCCAATACCAAATGGTTTTGATGGCTGCTGCTTTATAATATAGTTTTAGGTCTGGTGCTGCTAGGCCATTATCCTTTGATTTTTTTTTTTTCATTAATTCCCTTGATCTCAACTTTTTGTTCTTCCAGATGAATTTTGTTAGTATTTTTTCTAGGTCTATACAATAATTTTTTGGCAATGTGATTAGTATGGTACTGAATAAATAAACCAATTTAGGTAGAATTGTCATTTTTCTTATATTAGCTTGACCTACCCATGGGCAACTCATATTTTCCCAGTTTTTTAGATCAGATTTTATTTGTATAAGAAGTGTTATGAGGGATGTAATGGAACAGAATTGTGTTAAAAAAAATGGTGAGTAGGCTGATTTCAGAAAAATCTGGACTTACATGAACTGCTACTGAGTGAAGTGAGCAGAATCATAGGAACATTATACACAGTAATAGCAACATTTTGTGGTGATCGGCTCTGACTGACTTAGCTCTTCTCAGCAACACAATACTCCAAACCAATTCCAAAAGAGTCTTGATGGAAAATGTTAACCATAGCCACAGAAAAAACTGGAGTCTGACTGCAGATTGAAGCACATACTATTTTTTTTCTTTCTTGTGATTTTTTTTCCCTTTGTGTTTTGATTCTTCTTTCACAACATGGCTAATGTGGAAATATGTTTAACATGATTGCACATATTTAAAAAAAAAAGAAGTGTTATGTAATTGTGTTCATGTAGTGCCTGGGTTTGTATTGGCAGGTAGACATCCTAGTAGTTTATTTTGTCTACAGTTATTTTAAATGGAACTCCTCCTTCTATCTCTTGTGTTGGCTTTCTCAGGATAGCCTCACATTTCTGAATAAAATCCAACAAGTGGCCCTCCATTCTGAAAGAGAGATCCCCTGTCACCTCTTGTGGCAGCCCATTTCACTTTGGACCAGCTCTCTTGGGTAGCAAGCTTTTCCTGACAACCAGTACTAAATCTCTCCCTCCCTCTCTCTCTCTCTCTCTCTCTCTCTCTCTCTCCCTCCCTCCCTCTCTCTCTCTTTCTCTCTCTCTCCTTTCAGCTTTGGCTCCTGATCCTGCCCTAAGGCCCAGCAGGACAAATCGAATCTCTTGTGCCTCTAAATATGTGAAAACAGATACCATGGAAGTCCTGTCTTCTCCAGGCTAGCCGTCAGCGGCTCTTTAAACGGTTTTGCAGTTGGCATCCTCTCAAAGCTCTTTCTCATCCTGGTTGGTCTCCTTTGGATGCTTTTTAACTTGATTATGTCCTTCCCCAAATTAAATATAATACTCCAGATGAGGTCTGAACATCCAGGAACCTTTGCCCACATGCATAGACTGCTCAGATTAAGATGGACTGAAGAGCTTTTTCAGGACTCGGGGCCATGAGAATTCATAATCTTAGAGAGATCACCGTGGTCTGAAGAAAATGGGGAGTCAGTGGAAGGACCACCAGATGAGATTATCCCCAGTCAGGTAGAATTGGGACTCAAGTATGAGGAGGCTGTTCAAAAATAGGAATTTTTCTAACGCATGTGAGATGGCTCCATAAGGTCCTGGCTGTTCTAGATTTGTTCTCCCTGATGAAGGATGTCGGATCCTAGTGGTCCAAGATCTGACAAAGTTCTCGAAACACAAAATCCTGGTCTCAGACTGACTGCAGAGGCCATTAATCCCAAGAATGAGAAGAGGTGAGGGGAGATTGCTCTCTAGAGCCACGAGCTCGGGATATATTAGATCAGAAAGTTAAAACTCAAGAAAAACAAAGACTAATGGCTTTGTCATTGGCTGAGCTTTTGTGTAGTTTGGAAGGGACTTAATATTTAGATGGACCATTTGGACTAGGGCCAAACACCCGTGTGGCTGAGATTCAAAAGTCTTCCACTCCTGTGTCTTTGTGCTCAATGAAATTCAGCTGCTGAAGGACAAGGGTACACAACCACTATGTGTCCACCCCCTCTGGTTGTGGTCTGGGAAGGATCTCCTTGGAAATATCTATTTCAACAAATAATGGCAGCCAAGAAGTTGGCTACCCATGGGTGGGCACCAGGTTGGATCATTGCTCGAGAAGAGTGAAGGGTTCCTGAGCTTTTAGGGGAGGGGAGGGGTCCTGTGCTGAACTATTTGGACTGTTCTGAAGGAACTAGCCTGGCTATTTTCAGTGTGAGCTGCAGATTGAATCTTGTGGATCATCCTGAGAAATCAATCAACAGGACTTTATGAAGCACCTACTATGGGTATCTATGTACCAGGAAGGTATATGTATATACATACACAGAAGTTATATATACACAAAATATGTTTATCACTGCTAGTCATTTCCAAAATAGAACACGCTGTCCCTTCCCTCTCTCCCTTTTTCCTTTCCTCCCTCCCTCCCTCCCTCCCTCCCTCCCTCCCTCCCTTCCTTCCTTCCTTCCTTCCTTCCTTCCTTCCTTCCTTCCTTCCTTCCT
>JAJPUD010006842.1:10436-22356 GCA_023553655.1 Myrmecobius fasciatus | reverse complement strand
CCTTCCTTCCTTCCTTCCTTCCTTCCTTCCTTCCTTCCTTCCTTCCTCTCCAACCAATAAATCCGATTTCCCTTCCTCAGTGCCCCTGATCCTTGATCTCTCTTCATCTTTTGACACTGGAGACCACCACTCTGCTCACAGACCCCCTTCCCTCTTGTTTCAGAATCATTGCCCTCCTGGGCTTTGTCCCTGCCTCTTCCATTGCTTCTTTTCTGCCTCCCTTTGTTAGTTCCTGAGCCTCTTCCTGCTCCTTAGTGGATAATCCCCAATGGCCTTCTTGGTTCTCTCCTCCTCTGTTTCAGATATTTCTTTTTCTCCCATGGTTTCAGCTTCTACCTCTGTGCACATGACTTTTTATTCTTTGTCTCTTACCCTGACCTTTCTCTGAGTTCTAGACCCTCATTTCCAGTAGCCTAATAGATGCTCCCCTCAGCTCCTCTGGACCATCTGGTCCAAATCCCTTCATTTACAGGTGATAAAATGGGCCAGAGAGGCTGTGCCCTTAACTTTTGTTCCCTGAGGGGGGCAGCCTGGCTCAGAGAAAAGAAGGATGGATTTCCATCAAAGACTTGGGTCTACTGTTTAGTAGCTGTGTGACTGAGGACACATCTCTGGGTTTCACTTCCTCATCTGTAAAATGAAGAATCAGGCCACCAACTTCAGACATGGGATCCTAGCACCGTTCCTCTATTATTCCCATGGCCATCACCTTCATCACCCTCATGAGGGCTTCATTAGCATTCTCTGAACTAGCTCAAGAACTTTTCAAAAGGTATTCTGGTTCTGTTCCCTCCTTCCACTAATGGATTTTTTTCAGAGGTATAAACTATCTTCAGAGAACCAGCTCCTGCCTCCTGCTTTTGTTCAGCCCCGGAACTAAGAATTTTAAATTTAAAATATTTAAAAGAACTCTTTTTAGCTTAAAGTAGTACGAAAATGACCCACTGACCATAGCTTGTTGACCACTACCAGGATGATCTTTCTCATGTTTAGATCTCCTCTATTCCACAATCTTTTTTTTTTTTTGCTTTTTTGCTGAGGCAATTGGGGTTAAGTGACTTGCCCAGGGTCACACAGCTAGGAAGTGTCTGAGCCCAGATTTGAACTCAGGTCCTCCTGACTTCAGGGCTAGTGCTCTAACCACTGCACCACCTAACTGCCCCCTATTCCACAATCTTTAAAGTCTCTCCGTTACTTTCAAAATCAGGTTCAAATGCCTTGATCTGACATTTAAAACCTTCAGTCAGTAGAACTGCCTTTTCCTTTCCCACTTTATGTTTCGTGGCTTGGTATTGTATGACCTCCGGACAAAATGAGCTCTTCCCTCACAGGATCATGGTGAGCATCCCATGGTATCTGTGGGAACTTTTGAGTGCCAGATAAATGTCAACTGTTGTTACTCTCACCTGCTTTAGAAACTCACCTCCTACAACATCTTTTTGCCCCCTGGACCACACTGTGATCTTCTTCCTCTGTGACTGTTCAGGCTGTTGCTCCCCTGGGTCAGGAATACTCTCTCTCACCTTGCCTAATGAATTCTTACTTACCTTCTAGAGCCCAATTCCCTCAAAACGTTTTGAATCATAGGATTATAGGACCATAGGATCATAAAACTAGATGGACATGGGAGAAGAAGCTAGTTACAGCAAGAGCAAGAGCAGACTGCTAGCTGAAAAAGCTTCTGATCGCTCAGACTTGGTCACTCTGGGGGCAGCAGACAGGTTATGGGGATTTATTTGTACAGTGCAAAACCAAGGTGAACTGTGAAGTGCCAATTTGGCAGTCCTTCAAGCTGCTTTATGTTGTCATGAAGGTTGTCTCCCAAGAGACTGAAATAATGTTATAAACTACAGAACGAAATCCTGTTTTAAGTTTGTTTTGGTCAAGTGCGTGCATGGGAGTGTTCTGTGTTTAACATTCCTTTTGTGTGTAAGAATTGTCCATACCAAGCCTGGTTCATATTGTACACTGAGTACTTTTTTTTTTTTTTTACTCCTTTTGGATGTGAGCCATAAATAAAAAACCATCCTTCTTTTGATGGGGGGGGGTGCTTAATGAGCCACAAATTATGAGAAAAGGTAGTCTAAAGCCTTTCATTCGAGACAGGCTCCCCCCCCAGGAGTGAACCCAATGTATTTGGGAATACAGCAACTTGGAACAAGGAGAAGGAAGGGAAAGGAAGAGGAAGAAGGAGTCCCCATGGCCCCAGCAGCAGTTCTTCAGGGTTAGACAAGGAGAGACCATTGGTTGAATGAAAGCCCAGGATTTGATTCATTCCCACTCTTTCTGACCCCCTTGAAGGGTTCACTGAAGGTTGGCCAGACATTGGAGTCGCCTCCTGCAGATGGGGCCTCTTCATCTTAGCTGGATGGATTTTTATCCACCTGACTAGCCAAGGTTCTTCATTTGAGACTGTTTTGTGGCCAACCTTCCTGAGAGATCCAGCCATTGGTAGACTAGTCTGGCCTTCCTAGCTGCTTGGAGTCCTCCAGGGCTGAGACCTCTTATTCCTGAGGTGGACTGACTTACTCAATGCCTCATGGCTAGTAAATGGTGTGGCTGGATTTGAACCCCTGTACTCTGATACCAAATCCATGGCAAGTTCACAGACATTAAACAATAGGTAAGTATTGAATAACTGGATGGATTACTGAAGAGAACAGATTATGTACTTTTGGCCAAACAGCCTAACTAGCTTATTTCTTGGGGCATCCCTCATGTGTCTCTCCCTGCTATTCCTAGGAGCCCTGCCTGCCTAGGCATTTAATAATAATTTTGTTTAGTTAAATTCAACTGAAATGAATCGGATTGAATAAAATTGGTTGTTAGTTTCCATAAAGATTGTTCTGTTGTTGTGGCAATAAACATTTGTAGAAATTAGTCTTCAGTAGAAACCATTGTAATTGCTGCTCAGTGCAAAAGTGGTCAGGAGACCACCTGAGGGGCCTTTCCTTCTTGGTCTAAGTGTCCTGAGCAATTTTCTTGCTAATTTGTGAAAGTTTGGAACAGATGATCCTTTTCCATGAGATGGCAGCCATTAAAAGGCCATTGTCTTCTCCCAGGGTGTTCTCTGCACCTCTTAGAGACAGTAGGGGAAGGAGGAGTCTCAGTCATTCCCGAAGTTGTGCTTCTAATCAAATCAGTCTGGAGTCAACTTTCTCCAATGACCACTGCTCCCAGGAACCTGATGAGCTCGGACACTTCAGTCCCCCATATACCTTCCTGCCACCCACAGCCAGATGCAGACTAGATGAGGACACTGAGGATCCCCATTATCCCAGGAACAAAGAAGACAGGACTGTTGTCCCTTGGTTAAGCAGTGGAGACCTTGACCCATAGAGGAATAGATTTTTCCAGGGTAAGCATTGTACCTTGTGCCCATGAGATGGCAGCCATTAAAAGGCCATTGTCTTCTCCCACGGTGTGCTCTGCACCTCTTAGAGACAGTAGTGGTAGGAGGAGTCTCAGTCATTCTTTTTTTTGCTTTTTGCTGAGGCAATTGGGGTTAAGTGACTTGCCCAGGGTCACACAGCTAGGAAGTGTCTGAGACCAGATTTGAACTCAGGTCCTCCTGACTTCAGGGCTGATGCTCTAACCACTGCGCCACCTAGCTGCCCCCCTTTTTTTTGTAGCCCCATTTCTTAGCATGGTTCCTGGCACGAGGTAGGTATTTAATAATTGCTGGTTGACTTATGTTTAACCACTCCTTATATGGTAGCTATCGAGCAAGTTGGTAAGGACTGACCGGATCATTAGCTTAGAAAGCTTTCCTGAGGCTATCATAGTTGACGGAGACCTGGCCTATATAGGTATCAAAATGGAAGTAGTGCTTAATGAATGGGTCAGGTCCAGGGATGCTGAGGGCAGGATTGTTTCCAGCCTACTAATGGACTGGCATCCTGTGACCCCGGGGACATGACAGCTGCAATCACCTGGAGGGCCTAATTAATTGGGATACTAGACTGTTTATAATCACCCGTGTACCCACACTCATTTAAGATCCTGCCTACAGAGTTGGAAAGTGTCTTTCCAATCATCTTATCTAATTTTGCAATTTGACAAATAAACCAGGTACCAGAGAAGTGAGCTGATTGGACCTGCTTGGGCCACACAGAGAATAAGTGGCCAATTGAATGGTAGAGGTTGGACTAGGTGCCCACTGAAGTCCCTGTGATGGATTAATGATTGATCAGATAGATGGATATAGTCACTTATGGTCCCAGCTATCAACAAACTCCCATCCACCGGTCACCAAGCTGATAGCTACATAAAATCCAGCTACCAAGAAACTACTCTCATGTTTCATGGGTCTACTTGAAACTCATCTCTTTCCAAATTAATCAAAGACTTTTCGAGTCTCATTTATGCCTTCTGTTTAAATCAGGAATTATTCATACTCCATTTTTTTCTCTTTAAAAATTATTTATTTAGGGGCAGCTAGGTGGTGCAGCGGATAGAGCACCAGCCCTGAAGTCAGGAGGACCTGAGTTCAAAATCTGGCCTCAGACACTTAACACTTCCTAGCTGTGTGACCCTGGTAAGTCACTTAACCCCAATTTCTTCAGGAAAAAATTATTTATTTAAAACAAATACAAAATAAGAAAAAAAAAAGAGAAAAAGACAGACAAAGGAAAAAAAACCCAACATTGTCTTTTGCCCAGCAAACAGCAAGGAGGATTCAAAATACGTTAACAAATTTCCATTAAAAAAAACCTAACATAATAATAGAAGACATTATAATTCATATCTCACACCCCATTTACACTTGATCAATTGGTTGATTTAATGAGAAGGCTGAAGCTTCTGTGTTAGATTCAGGACCCACTCTTACAGAAGTAGCCACCTGAGGACCTTGTGGGTTAGGTACAAAAGGCAAAATGAACAAACAAACAAAAACCCCAAAAAAACTAACTAAGATGGCTGGAGCTCATACTTCTCTTTCTCACAAGATGAGCAGTTCACAAGTGGAGTAACCATCGTAGGGCTGCCCTCATTTGATATAACATGTTCCTTTGGATTATCATTATTATTATTATTATTATTTTGCTTTTTGCTGAGGCAAATGGGGTTAAGTGACTTGCCCAGGGTCACACAGCTAGGGAATGTTAAGTGTCTGAGACCAGATTTGAACTCAGGTCCTCCTGACTTCAGGGCTGGTGCTCTATCCACTGCGCCACCTAGCTGCCCCGGATTATCATTATTTTTTAATGGGAGACAAACCCATTGGAGTGAGGGAGCCCATTTCCTACTTAAGAGCTGGGGCTCTTGGCAGGGTTCAGCCCTGAAAAGCCTGACTTCTTAAACAGAAGGGATCGTGTTTTTCTCAAATTCTCTGGTTCATTGTGTCCATCCTGGGAATGCCAGGAAGAAAAAAAAAATCTCAAGTTTATCCTTGGTTCATGCTTAGGATTTCCCCAAAAGATTTTACAGGGCCTCTTGTCAAAACATAGAAGGGAGTAAATATTACTTATGGGACAGCTACTTAATTTCCTCAACACAAAAGAAATGCTGAAAACCCAAGACTCATCAGCTTGGAATTGACAAATACTAAAAATACTAAAAATGGGAAACAATAACTCATCACAAAGAACTCCCAGGAGACCAGAGACAGATACAGACACACAAATCACTCAAAGCACTTGCAGAAGACTCTGTTACACCATCCCCTGAGTAGAGGACTGGACTGATTTCCCCTTCAGTCAGTTTTTATTCCCTGAGAAGCAATTTGGGCTCCAGGTCTCCAGGACCTGACATCCTTCTGGTCACGTCCATCTCCTCCAAGAAGGGTGTGGCTGCTGGAAGAACTTCCTGGCACAATATCCAGACACTATAATCACAAGAACTAAAGATCCATCTCAGGATCCTTCTGTGGTCACTTCTGGTGAAAGACACATAAAGTAGAAGAGGCGACCAGGGGCCTAAAGTCCAGTGCCCATGTTGTCTAAGTGTGGGTATGGCTTCCTGGTCTTGTGATCGACATGTTGGCAGATAAGAAATACTTATGACCTCTAAAAGAATCTCCAAAATAGTAATTATGTGCAAGAGATAAAGCAATCTCAGCTCTCTCCCCAATCTAAAACACCAAGAATCCTCAAGAGGCAGCAACGTGATAGATGGCCATCAGAAAGACTGATCCCTAACCCCTAATGCATTTCCTTAGCACCCCCTCCTTTGCCGGCTCCATATACGCTCTATAAATTGACCAGTTCATCAGATAAAAAAGGTTCCTTGGATAATTTCCATTCTAGTTTTGAAATGATTAACGTGTCAGCCAGCCAAGTGATTGACTCTATCCCAATTCAGAAACAAACCAATACCTCCTTGATAAGTCTTGGAAGGTAACAAGATTCAAACCCAGGTTCTGTAGTTCAATGCCCAGTATTCTACCCATTGCTCTACTCCAAGGTGCCCATGTCTTTCATTCTTCTCTTGGGTATATTCCCATATACCCCTCACAATTGAGTTTTGGCTATCCTTCTGTTCTCAGAATCCCGGAGTCCCAGAATTTGAGATTTACAAGGAACTTTAGTGGTCATTTGATCCAAATCAAAGCTATGACATGTCCAGCAATGGTTGTCCAGACCGCAGGCTTGGTCTGCTCTAGCGGGCTTGAAGCCATCTCCAAGTCAAAAACTAATACCTGCACCTTCAGACCCCACTGGGACTTTCAGAGATCAAGTTTGGTAGGATTTTATGCCCTCAGCTTTGAGACATCCACACTCCTTCTTCATAGGTGAGAAGACTGACATGGTGTTGAGATTCAAAAGGAGACCCCCAAAGATTGCAGCTGTAGACCGGTATCGCAAGATGTCTCAAAATTTGCAGGTTTGAACCCATCTCCAAGTCAACTGGCAAAGTTTGTTATAATTGTACCATTTGAAGTGGGCTAAGTTCCAAAAGGATTTAGCAAAGAACCAGGAGCAGGAAGATAAATTTATAGGAAAAGACAGCGATTCCGTTCTTCATGTCACTGATAAAGCTAATTTTACAACTTAGAGATAGAACTGAGGAGTGGTCTGGTAGGTACCTTACCAATTGTCTCAGAAACCCTGTTATCACTGACCAAGATTGTTATCTGGCAGTCAGCAATGTTTGTAGGATTATACTACAGTATTCCTAAAGCCAAGAGACTAAGATCATTGACAGATTGTTAAAATAATACTCCTAAGGTCTGGGAGCCTCAGGATTACTGCTATATTTCTCCTAGAAGTTATACTCATCAATGGCACCCTATTATCTGACCATCCTCTGGCACATCCCTCTGGCTATCCATCCCACCATTGCTCACCTGCTGTCTCCCCCCACCCAACTTTCTGCCTCTTGCTCTAAGAACCATACTCAAAACAATCCTGGAAGGGTTTTGCTAATCACCTCCCAAATGGACCCACTCATCATCCCCAAGCCTTCCTAGACCAGAACTCTCTGGCATCACACCCCTCTCTAGGCAGCCCCCTTTCCTCTAGAATGTAAGTGCCCTGAGGGCAGGGACTGTCCTGACTATGTATGTTTCTCCGCAATGTTCTGTACAATGCATGGCATATGACACTTAAAGAATGTTTTTTCATGCATTCACTCTTTGATTGCACAACCTACCTCACCCAGTAATGGGGAAACCACTTTGCAAACCTTAATGGGCTATAAATGTGAATTAGTAACCCAAGTCCCTTCTGCCTTTCATAGACAGACCTAAATCAGTGGAACCCATTGCTTCTCTCCTGTAACACAAAAGGCCAGACTTGTTTCCCTTGGACCAAAGCCTGTGGCAATAAGGCACAGACTCAGACAGAAGAACGAGGTGACTAAAACTTTGGACACTGAGAGCGGAGTTCCTCGAGGTACCAAGTCTCATATAAAGCTTTCGCATCTGAAACATGAAGCTTTTACTCTGCTCTCACTTCCCAATAGAGAGGGAAGGCGCCGATCAGATGACCAGCGTCAGAACCCCCCGCCGCAGTCCTGTGTTGGATGGGAAAGGATGACCAGTGGATGTTGGGGATGGGTGGGGAGAGGACAGCTGGTCACTGGCAGCCACAGTGAAATTGCCACTGATGGAGTAGGAAGCTGAGGGGGAGAAGCTACAAGGGTGCTGGTGGCTGGAGGAGCTGGCTGCAAGGTAAGGTGCTTACAGAAGAACTGGGACAAGGATGAGCTCCGTAGTTGTAGCCTGTGGCCAGAGCAAAGGTTTTGCTGGCTGATTGGCAGTTTGTCCCCCGAGTTCAGTGAACTCCCTTTCAAGGAGCATTGCTGGAGTGTCCTGGCCATACCCCCTTCTGTTTTCAACTATCTACCAGCCAATCAATCAATCAATCAAGAAGCATTAATTAAGTACCTGCTCTAGGTCAAGCTCTGTGGTAGGTGGTGTAAGGACACTAAAAGAACAGTCCCTGCTCTCCAGGGGCTTTCATTCTCTTCATTGAGACTGATTTTGTTCTAGCAAAGAACATGGCAGGAAGAACATGGATCTAAGGTACTTAGGCTCAGAGGTTTAGCTGGAAGGGATCTCAAAGCTAATCTAGTTTAAACTCCTAATTTTACCAAGATGGAAACTGAGGCCCGAAAGTCAAGTAGCTTGCTCGAGGTGACATAGGTCAAGGCAGAGGCAGTATTTGAACTCAGGTCCTCTGCCTTGTGGACCAGTACCTTTTTCAGCAGGTCACATATTTTACTGCGGCCTTTGTCCTTGCTCCCCAGAATATTTCCTTTGGGGCGGCAGGAGGGTATCGATGTTGCTGCTTAGAAAGTGTGAGTGATGTGGTATAGCTTCTGGGGGAAATATAGCAATAATTTTAAGGTCCCCTGACCTTAGAGTGCTTCTATTCTAACAATCTGTCAATGATTGTAAAGTCTTTTGGCTTTAGAATCAGTGATCCCGAGGTCCTCCCGAACTTAGCTTGCTTCAAATATTATCATCTTTATTTTACAGTTGGAGAAACTGAGGCAAACCTCAGCTTTGTCCGGGCACACACAGCTAGTAAGTGTCTAAGGCTGGACTTGAGCCAGGGTTTAGCCCCAGCAGACTATCTGTGGATGATACTACAAATACAATGAATGAAAATAATCCCTGCCCTCAGAGAGCTTATATTCATCGGTGGGACAGCATGTTCTAGTAGAAGTATATACCCAAAATATACACAAAGAGGCTTTGGGGCTGGGGCACCAGCTGCCAGGAGCTTAGCACAGTGCCTGGTACATAGTACGTGTCTAGGGGTCACTAAATGGAGTGAATGGTGGACAGAGATCAGGAAAGGCTTCAAGGAGAAGGTGCTGAACTGAGATGCTACAAGGAGAAGATGCATTATGGGGATGTACAGGGAGTGGTCTGGACAGAGGTCTGGAGATGGGACGTGGAGGGTCATGTGTGGAGGGACGTGTGAGGATGTGTGTGTGTGTGGACATGGAGGGTTGTGTGTGTGAGAAAATGCAGTGTTTGTAAGGGTGAGCATCAGGTGTGATGAGGCTAAAGAGGGACCAAAGCTGGGAGGTGAAGGGCATTCAGGGCCATGAGGGGAGGTCATCGTTGATCACAGAGGCAATAGGGAATCACTGGACATTATTGAACAGGTGAGTGACAGTCACACTTGTGCTTTCGGAAGGTCAAGACAAGATTCTTTGAAGACCCTCAGAATAATCCCAGATTGATTAATTCAATTAGATGTGCCTCTTCTTGATCCTATTTGGGGTTTTCTTGGCAAAGATACTGGAATGGTTGGTCACTTCCTTCTCCAGATCATTTTACAGATGAGGAAACTGAGGCAAGGTAAGGCAAAATGACGTGCCCATGATCACACAGTGGTAAGTATCTCAGGAAGGTTTGAACTCATAAATATTGCCCTTATCAGTGATGGGTTAGACTGGACCAGCCTCAGGCCCCATACAGGAAGCGGGTAGGGCTTGACCAGTGAAGGAAGAGCAGTAGCTGAGTGTTCCTTTGGAGGAGTCCATCCAGACTCTCTTTTCCCTTCCTCCCTCCCAGAGTCAGCTTTACTTTTATAAAACAGGAGGGGGTATAACAAAAGAGGGAAGACCCATTTCTCTGAAATGTGGCCATATAGCATAACACAATGGGTCTGGAGTCAGGAAGACTTCTCTTCATGAATTCAAACTCAGGCTCAGACACTTCCTAGTTGTAGGACCCTGGACAAGTCGTATAACCCTGTTTGCCTCAGTTTCCTTATCTGTCAAATGAGCTGGAGAAGGAAATGGCCAACCATTCTGGTATCTTTGTCAAGAAAACCCAAAAGGGTCACCAAGAGTCAGAAAAGACACTACTCTAACAACATGGAGTCCTGTAGTATTCTCTTTTAAAATGCAGATGAGTTCAAATGCAAATAATCCATGAGTGGTGGTCCATAAGTCATGTACATTTTAGTCTAAATTAGTCCAAGTCCAAGGGCAATTTCTTTTTCTCTTAATGTTGAAAGATGCTCAAATATACGAAAGGAAGGGGAGGTTTAGAGTTGACTTTGGAGTATGGGTGGGGTACATCTGGAGGGGGAAGATCTGGGTGGAGCATTGTAGTGGGGGTCTCCAGTCAGCAGGGGAATCTGGGGAATAGTTAGGAGAGAGGTGTGGAAAGGGGGATCGAAGGGCAGCAAAGACAAATGTGGCTGACTTTAAAATTTTGCTTAGAGCTAACCCTTCCCCCTCCCCCAGAGACCAGGAGAGATCTGGCAAAGTCAGAGGTTATTTCAGCCTAAATCTGTGCTCTCCCCGAGCTTTTAAGCCTTGCAAATGGCTCAGCTCATCAGCTGGGACTCCTCCATCCTTCCCCCCCCCAGTTTTCAGGGGGACCTCCAGGAAATCTCCTTCTTTGGAAAAAAGGACCAAGGGCCGGGAAGCGTCAGCGTCCAGCACTTGCTGTTCGGTCATTTCTCAATCACTCTGAGTGAGAAAAGTGACTCCATTTGGGGTTTTCTTGGCAGAGATAATGCAGAGGTTTGCCATTTCCTTCTTCAGCTCATTTTACAGATGAGGAAACTGAGGCAAACAGGGTCACACAGCTAGGAAGTGCCCGCAGTCAGATTTGAACTCAGTCTTTTGGACTCTAGGTCCTGTGCTTCATCTACTGCAATTAGATAAAGTGGGAAGGAGACCCCTCCAAGTACTCCACCAGGTTCAGCACCTCCTCTGGTCCTGACTCAGCCCTTTGTTTTGAGGGTCCGTTGAATGCCCCTGGCATCATTTGCACTGGTGAGCCAGAATAATTAATCGTAATAGGAAAGTACCAAGCAGCTAGGGAGTGAGGGGTGGGAGGGATGTCTCCCCTCTCCTATTTTTTCCTTCTGCTCCCCAATAATGGAGTCTTGGAATCTCTCCTGATGGGGAGGGAGGGACCCCCTCATCCCCTTCATCCTTTGAAAATGGCCTCCAGGAGCAGCCAGGTGGCACAGTGGATAGAGCACCAGCCCTGAAGTCAGGAGGATCTGAGTTCAAATTTGACCTCAGACCTGGCCATGTGATCCTGGGCAAGTCACTTAACCCCCATTGTCTCAGCAAAAGAACAATGGCCTCTGGCCAATGTTCTAAGACCTCATACCCTCAACTGAGCACTCTCTGGGAACTGCTTGTCCCGAGCTTATCCAAATGCCCAAAGGGCTATCACCTGGGGTGACAGGGAGAGGCTAAGTGGGAGGGAGGCTCCCGTCATTTTCCATAATCACAAGACACCAGACTCTTGTGTAACTGAGAGGTACAGTGTAGGGACGAGGGAAAAGAGTATTAGAGCAGACCTACTCTGAGTCAGCTCTGGGGTGAACTTGCTCAAGCCCATGGAGGGCTGCCCATAAGAGAGGCTTTGGAGGGATGTCTGGATGAATGGATGGATGGACAGAGGGACGGAGGGATGGAAGGACAAATGGATGGACAGAGGGACAGAGGGATGGAAGGATAAATGGATGGGCAGAGGGATGGAGGGATGGAA
>JAJPUD010006841.1:97932-120204 GCA_023553655.1 Myrmecobius fasciatus | reverse complement strand
TATAGTTTCCTTCCTTATCTCTTTTGATTAGATCTATCTTGGCTTTGCCTTGATCTGAGATAAGGATTGCTACCCCTGCTTTTTTTTGTTCACCTGAAGCATAATATTTTCTGCTCCAGCCTTTTACCTTCATCCTATATGTGTCACTATGTTTTACATGTGTTTCTTGTAGACAACATATTGTGGGATTCTGTTTTTTAATCCAGTCTGATATCCACTTCCGCTTTATGGGAGAGTTCATCCCATTCACATTCACAGTTAGAATAACTAATTCTTTATTTCCTGCCATCTTATTTACCCAAGTTATGTTTTTCCCTTTCCTTTCCCCTTTCTCCCTTCCCCCCTCCTCAGTACTTTGGTTTTGATGACTCCCTCCCCCAAACAATACTCCACCTTTTAGATCCCCTCCCCCCTGTTTTTATTCCTTTCCCCTGATTCTTCTATTTTGCCTTCTATTAGTTTGTCCCTTACTTTTCCTCCTTTCCCTCCCACTTCCCTCTAGCAACAGACAAGTTTCTATGTGAAATCAAATGTCTGATATACACTTTTAGAGCCCAACCTGATGAGAGTAAGATTTACACAATGCTCATCTCCCTCCCCTCTTTCTCTCAATTATATTAGGTTTTCTTTGCCTCTTCAAGTGATTTTACCTTGTTTTTACCTCCTTTTTTTTTAGATCTTATTGTACCACTTTTTCCCCTCTTTTCCCCAGTATGATATCCTTTTCCCCTCTAGTTCTCTTTTTCATATTATCAAAGTAAAATCAAATTATACCCCCATTCTTTAAGGATACCCCTAGTAGAGATACAGATCTCAAGAGTTCTTTCTTTTTTACCTTTTTAAGCTTCTCTAGAGTTCTGTGTTTGGAGGTCAAATTTTTTGTTCAGATCTGGTCTTTTCATTAGAAATAGGTGAAATTCTCCTGTATCATTAAATGACCACCTTCTTCCCTGGAAGATGATGCTCATTCTAGCTGGATAGCTTATTCTTGGCTGTAATCCAAGTTCTTTTGCCTTTCGGAATATCTGATTCCAGGCCCTTCTATCCTTCAATGTGGAAGCTGACAGATCCTGTGTAATTCTAATGACAGTTCCTCGGTATTTGAACTGTTTTTTTCTAGCAGCTTGTAATATCTTTTCCTTGGTGCGATAGTCCTGAAATTTGGCCATAATATTCCTTGGGGTTTTAATTTTGGGGTCTCTTTCAGGAGGTGATCGGTGGATTCTTTCAATACCAACTTTGCCTTCTGATTCTAAAACATCAGGGCAATTCTCTTTCATGATTTTCTGGAAGATAGCATTGAGGTTCTTTTTTCATCGTGATTTTCAGGGAGTCCAATAATTCTTAGATTTTCTCTCCTGGATCTGTTTTCCAAGTCAGTTGTTTTTCCTAGGAGATATTTCATATTTTCTTCTATTTTTTCATTTTTTTTGTTTTTGTTTGACTGATTCTTGAAGTCTTATTGAGTCATTCATTTCAATGTGTTCAGTTTTAATTTTTAAGGTATTATTTCCTTCAGTTATCTTTTTTAGGTCCTTTTGTAACTGGCCAATTGAATTTTGTGGTTCATTGCATTCTTCCAAGTGTTTGGTGAAGCCCTCACTCCAGAACCAGTTCAGAGGCTCAGTTTGTCTGTGTTTGAGGGAAGGTCTCACTCAAGAGGTTACAGAGAATGCTGTCTGCAGTTCGCCATCTTGGCTCCGCCCCCCCAATTTTGCTTTTTAAAGCATTCTTCTCCTTATTGACTTTTTGTACCTCCAATACCAGTTGATCTAGCCTGTTTTTTAAGCATTATTTTTTTGTGTCTCCTTTGCCAAGTTGTTTACTCATTTTCTATGATTTTCTTCCATTATTGTCATTTCTCTTCCAATTTCTCCTCTTTTACTTGATTTTCAAAATCCCTTTTGAGCTCTTCCATTGTTTGAGACCAATTCATATTTTTTGAAGGCTTTGGATGTAGGAGGTTTAACTTTTTTATCTTTTTCTGAGTGTGTATTTTGATCTTCCTTGACACCATAGTTATTTTCTGTGATCAGATTTTTTTTTCCTGTTGTTTGATCATTTTCTCAGATTATTACTTAACTGTTAACTGGATGATAAAGTAGGGCTTTGATTCCAGGTTGGAGAGTGCATTGTTTTAAGTTTCAGAACTTTGTGTAGCTATTTTAGAGATACTTCTAGGGATAGTTTTTTGTTCCCTCACGGTGGTATGTTTAAAGGGAAATTTTCTGCTCATCTGGCCAGTGTCTGTAAGTAACAAAAGCACTCTTCTTTTGCTCTGGAACTATGATGTGGATCCCTGGTGTGCTAGTGCTCACCCTAGGATTGCTCCCTGGCCTGGGACTCTGATCTAAGTATGGGCAAAACAACAGAGTCCTCCTTCAGTTCTTGCAAAGACAGCCTTGCAATCTCTTTCTAAACATTTGCTCAACTCCTTTACTATTGGTAGGCTGAGAGTTCTGGAAACTTCCATTCCTGCTGCCAATTCCGTGGCTTCTTGGTTTGCTGGGCATTGGTGCTGTGCTTGTGTACCCTGTGATGGATTGTGTGCCACTCATCCCTGTGTGACAGACCTTTTCTGCTGACCTTCTAAGTTGTTTTGGGCTTGAAAATTGTTTTACTTCATCTTTCTTGCTACTCTATAATTTGTTTAGAGTCAATATTTAAAGCCTTTTTGGGGAGAAATCACGCAAGTCCCTGTCTTTACTCCATCACCTTCGTTCCACCTCCCTAAGCATTCTTTAGAATTCAGCTCCAATGCACTATGAAGTCTTTTTTTAAATAGTCTCAGAGGATAACATTCTCTCCTTTACTTCCAAGTTTTTATAGTTTGTATCACTTTTAAAGAAAGGCTCATGTGATGGATAGAGCTTAGGGTTTGGAGACAGAGGATATGATAGTACAACTAAAAAGCATATGGGAACTAGATTCCAAAGTGGATTTAAATGCTAACTTTAAGCCAGTAGTTTGTAACTTCACTTCTTCATCTGTATGAGAGATTGTTATAGAGGATACCTCAGTTTTCTATGACCTCCAAATCCCATTTTCTGATTTTTATTATAATTCATACCAAGAGGTCAACTGGAAGTACAGCCTTGATTGAGATTGTCTAAATTACTTAAGCATGGTTATTTCATTTTTCATCTTGGCTGTCTACATTGGTCATTTAGTTCTAGACTTAGCCCCAACCCAAATGACAACAGGAACAAATACTCCATATAAACATATGAATTAGTGAATAAACATCCTACTTACATTTCCCTTTGTGAAAAATAGTATGTTTTTCATAAGTAGGCCTTTGATAAGAAAGACACTCTCCCTTTAAATTGTAATTGCTTTCTGTTCCTACTTTCCTACCAACTTAATTTTGCTGTTGTTTATCTAGATATGCTCATTCAACCACATCACATCCTCCTGTGTATTTCCGTCTGACATTCACAAACCACTGTTTTTAGCCATCACAGCTCTGTCAGTGTATTTGAAGGCTTGGCAAACCCAGATACTAATTCTTATTCTAACAGGATCTTTTCTGCCATTATTCTTTACAGTGAAGTTTCTGTAAGAATGCTGGGGGCCACTGTTTCAGACTGCTGCCGACATAAAGTCAAGGAAGAACTTTTAATACTGTACCATCTTTTCTTTAAAATTGAAGAAAATTTCTCACCTGTGCCTCAATTTGAGAAAGATGAATTCACAAAAGGAATATGACATTTTGGTGTTGAAGTCTTTCTATTCTTTCTATCCACGAACTGAAAAAATATCTTCTCAACATCCCTTTTATTCCTAAAAGAGCTGCTAAGGCAAAGACACAGGACATAGCTACAGATTAACAATTATCTCTAATATTTTGACTATGTATAACCCTATGTGTCTATGAAGAAATTAATTTATATCTTTGTTGAAATGCATGGTTATGCTTTTCATTTAAATTTTTCTAAAACATTTAAAATATTCTAACATTATGTTGTGATGAAGCTTGGTTTGGTAAATTGAGGTCTTTAAAATAAAGTAGATGAATGAAAAATGAGTGCAAAAAGCATTTATTAAACACTTACTATAGACCATGTACTCTGCCAAGAACTGAGGAATGTAAAAACAAATAAACCAAGTAGTTATTTCCCTTAAGGAACTTATATTATAATACAGAAAGACAAAACAACAATGCTGTGCTAACCTGGTTAGCACCTTTCTGAGCATTTTTTAGGACTCCTAGGCCTGAGTTCTGATAGAGGGTCTCAGTACTAGTGGAAGGAATGAAAAAGATAACTGGAGTATAAGTGGATTGTTCCAGAAATGACGTAGAAATGACATGGACACCAAGTTCTAGGCAAAATAAAATGAAAGCTCTTATAGTCTAATGTTATCCAGGTTTCATGAGAAACATATATAGTCCAGAAGGGGGAAACAATCAATTCTGCAACACTTTGAACAAGTCTGGACAAATTTGGAATACTGTATTCCATGGAACTACAGTGTAGAATAAAAATAGTCCTAGGGTATGTACCTAGCAGCTATATGTCACAGTGGGTAGAGTTTCATCTTCCTCATAACAAATCTGTTCTTAGATACTTACTAGCTGTGTGAGCCTGAGCATGTCATTTAACCTTATTCTCTTCAGTTTCCTCATTTGTAAGATGAGAAGAAAATGGCAAAGCACTTCTGTATCTTTTTCCCAAATGGATCACAAAGAGTTAGACACTTCAGAAAAACAACTGACCAAAAATAAAAGGGTTCTGTTGGGAAGGTGAATATTCATTAATACAGTAATATCTTTAAAAGTCAAAGACAGAAGGAAAAACCCATAGGTACACAAATTAGTACTTTTTATTACAGCAAAGAATTAGAAACAAAGTGGGCCGTGATCAATCATATTTGAGAAATGACTGAAGAAAGTATTTTCTGAATGTAATAGAATATTATTGTATCATAAGAAATAATGAAAGAGATATCTTCAGAAAAACCTACACAATCAGATGACCTGTTGTAGAATTCAATGAACATAACTAGGAAAACAAGTTGTACAATGACTATAATAATATAAAGTAAGTTGGCTTTGAAAGAATTAAGAATCCTGATGAATGTAATGATGAATCATGACTCAAACATATTGGAGATAAAGCATTGCTTCCTTTTTCAAGGTAGAAGTGATGAATGAGATGAAGAATAAGACATACATTTTCAGACATAGAAAATGTGTGAATTTGTTTTCTTTAACTATAATTACTGTTACAAGGCCTAAAAGATCTTCTGTTCCCCTAAGGTGATTCTTCTCTGATCTTACGTGAAAGAAGAGTTGCTTGTTCATGTGTAGATTCTTCTTTTTAAAAAAACTTTTTTTTTGTTTCATTTATTTTTAATTATTATTCCATCTTATGATATATATCCCAAAGAAGTATATTCATCACCATTATTTTGTGCTGGTTTAGTTGTTTTTAGTCGTGTTTGACTCTTCATGACCTCATTTGGGGTTTCCTTGGTGAAGAAACTGGATCAGTTTGCCATTTTCTCCTCTAGCTCATGTTATAGATGAGGAAACTGAGACAGAGGCAAGTGATTTGCCCAGAGTTAACCAGTTAGTGTCAGAAGGCAGATTTGAATTCATGAAGATGAGCCTTCTTGAAGCCAGCCTCAGCACTCTATGCAATGAGCCACTAGCTGCTCAAAGCTGACCAAGTCAGCTGACTACTCTGATTTGTTTTTTATTCTGAAGTTTATAATGTGTCTTTTCAAACAAAATTGTTCCCAAATATAATTTTTGTCAAGTCTCTTTCACAACTATAATGGTGAATTGCAGGATCCTAGGGTACTTTTTTGGAATAATACTATATAATTTTACTATTTTCTTGTTGTCTATATTATACAAACACACACATACACACACACACAAACATACACACACACACTACCTTCTACTTCCTAATGGTAGCTATGGATTTTTTAAGCTTCCATAAGATTATTTGAAAAGACCAACTATCTTTCCTAAAATAAGTTTTATGAATTGATAAAGTTAACACTGACATTATCAATGATGTTTTCCTTTGGAAACATATTATGCAATTAGCATTTTTATCTACTCATCAGTGTGTCAGAATTTCTCTTAAGGAATCAAGTAACCTGAATATTGTCAGATAAATAGAAATAGAAGATAAATTTAATCTTGAAAATGAGTATTTAACAATAGCTCAACAGAATCCCAGAATTTGAGAGTGGGAATGGATCTAGTGATCTTTTAGTTTAGCTCATATACATCAGAAAGCTCTACAACATATTGGATACATCCTCAAATAGTCTGAGGACTTGAAGCCTTTTCCATGCCTTTTTCCAAAGTGTGAAATCTACTACCTCTCTAGACATTCCATTTCATTTAGGAACATCTCTAATTATCATGAAGATGTTTCCAAAAATTAATCCTAAATTTTCCTCTTTATAACTTCTCTCCATTGCTTCTTCAAAACAAATCTAATCCCTTTTAAAATACTCAAATTCTTCAACTATTTGAAAAAAGTTATCATATTACCTTTGAGTTTTCTCATTTAAGATTACATATTCTCCAGTTCTTTGCACTTGTCCTCATACGAGAGAGGCTCAAGGACTTTTAATATATTGTTTTTTTTTATTCTGAACAATTTTGACCTTGTCAGTGCCCTTAAACTAGGGTGTTCAGAATGGAACAAAAACCTCCAAGTGAGGTTCAACAAAAGTAATTCAATAATATTATTACTTCCTGAATTCTGGATGTTAACCTCCTAGTCATGGTCATTTTAGCTTGTTTGGCAGTCACTGTTGATACACATTGAATTTATAGATCATTAAATCCCAGATTTCCAGAACTGCTAATTATGCCTCCCCAACTTGCACTAGTAAAGCTGATTTAAAAAAAAAAAACTCAAATGTAAGATTTTACAATGACACCAATTTAATTTCATCTTATTGTATCCCTGTCAATGATTTAGCCTGGTAAAATCCTTCTGGACCTGGATCCTTGTCAACTGTGTTAGTCATCTGTTTCAACTTTGTTCTATTTATTAATTTAATAAGCTGGCCATCTTTGTCTTTATTCAAATCACTGCTACATTTTAAAACAACATAGGACCAAGCACAGATTCCTAAAATACTTCACTTGGCACTCCTGCTATGCTGATAATGAATTAGTAATTGTTCTGTTGAGTCTGGCCATCCAACCAATTCTGATTCCATTTGGTTGTTATTATCTAGTCCATATTTCTCCACCTTATCCACAAGAATAAGATGAGATACTTTATGAAAAGCTTCACTAAAATCTAGATAAACTTTCCTGCAACATTCCTCTCAACTCTTAGTTTAGAAATGTCAAAAAAAAATATAAAGTTAATGTGGCAGGATCTGTTCTTGATAAAACTGTGCTACCTTTGAAATCATTGTTTCCATTTATAGATGCTAGATAATTATTTCTTTAGGGATGTTTTCTAGCATTTTCTTAGGATTCCCAGTAAAACTCACTAGGGTATAGTTTGCAGGCTCTCGTCTTTCCCTCTTTACATTTTTATTTTCAAAATTGGGGCATTTTTCCTTCTCCAAAAATGTGGTACCTGTTTTTATTTTTCTCATTTTGTGGGAGAATGACCCTTACCAAAATTAAAATGAGAAACTCTCAAGATAAAAAGCAAAAAAGAATTTATTATGATCTCATGATAAAAGGCACCTCCAAATATAGAGAAGTCCCCAGATTCTTTTTGATAAGTGGTTCTCAAACTTTTTGGTCTCAGTACCTCCTTACAATCTTGACTATTATTGACCTTACAGAGGGTCTTACTGAGCTTGGGTTATATGGGTTATGTCTCTTGCTAGAGACATACTGTGTTAGAAATAAACATGCATTAGCATGCCATGTAAACAATTTTGACTTAATATACTCCCTGAAAGAGTTTTTGGGAAGTGTTGGTATTTGGAAGGGGGGAGAGAGACAGGGGGAGGAGGAGGAGGAGGAAGAAGAAGAGGAGGAGGAGGAGGAGGAAGAGGAGAGAAGAAAAGGGAGGGAAGAAGAGAGAAAAGGAGACCAGAGGAAGAGGAAAAAGAAGAAGGAGGGAAAGAAGGAGGGGGGAGCAAGAGGAGGAAGGGGAGGGGAAGAAAAAGGGGCAAAGAGGAAGAGGAGAGGTATAGGGAGGGGAAAAAGAGAGAGGGGTAGATGGAGTAGAGGCAGAGGGAGGGGGTGAAGGAGAGAGAGAGAGAGGGAAGGAAACAGGAAGGTGCAGGCACTGTTTAGCTTTTGTGGAGGGAAATTTTGAGTTCAGAGAAGTTTTTGCTTTTGTATTCTTACATTTGGTGGAAGACAAAGCTGGAAATGTAGTTTAGAATCAAATCTAAAAGACTTGAATGCCATTTTGACTAGTTTACATTTTATTCTGTTAATAGAGTATTAGATTTAAATGAGCATTATCACTACTTTTTCTTTTCTTTTTAATTTATGGAACAAAACAAGAATTTCCATAACATAATAATAAAACAGATAATTGTACATGAAACTACAAAACTACCATGAATAACTTAGTATTCTTTTCAAATATGCAACAAAATTATTATGCAATTTTCCCCCTTTTTCCTTCCCTCCACCCTAGAGATTGTGACTATTAGATATAAGTAGTATATATCTCTATCTCTATCTATCTAATTCTATTTGGATTCAGATAGTGTCTTTCTTTATATGCCCTTTATAATTAAAATTTCCTTTATAACAAATCAATACCACAATGTATTGTTTGAAAGGAAAAGAACTAAAACACAGAGGAGGAAAAAAATCTTTCTCATTAGAAAATGGGATTTTGTGTAAACAAATGTTCTAATAAATTACATGGCTTTTACCCTTTCTTTTCTATTGATAACTATGTGTGAAAAATCTAGAAGGAACAAAAATCAGGAGAATCATTCAGAATATAGTAGAAACATTCTAATTTATCTTTTTTTTCTATTATGAAGCCCAAATAAGGCTATCTTATTAGCTTTACTGTTTGGCAATAAATGCCTAAGAAACCATTACAGAATAAGAAAAATATTTGAAATAATCAGAGTTCTTTAGAATAAGACACCATAGAGAACACATAAGCTTACTATAATTGTTTTAAGTCTTATACTTCTTGCTTGTGGGAAAACTTTTCCAGAGCAAATAGAGCACCTATTAGAATGTGAGCTCCTTAAGGGAAGTTTTTGCTTTTGTATCCTTACATTTAGCATAGTGCCCAACACATAACAAGTGCTTAATAAATGCTTTTTGACTGATTATCTGTTATTTTGTTTCTATTTTTCCATGAGAGTGAGGGGGGAAAGAAAAGGACATTCATGTCCTTTTTTTATCCTTCTGGCTTTCTTGGGCAATGCAATAGTGCTAGGCAGGCAACAGGAGGTAAATGATCCCAGGAGAGACTTGGTTAAAAAAAAATGAAAATTTCCTTCCATGGAGAGTATGGCAGTTAGTGAAAATGTACAAGCATGTCCTAGCACAAATTTGATAAATGCACCAAAGAACAGACACTTGAAATCTCCATGAAATGTCAGCAGTACTTGGTATATACTGTTATTATCCTTTCAGGTCAGGAACAACAATCCAATAATAAACTCCTCAGCAAATGTTATTGCATCTAGAAGAGAACAAAGGTTATTTCTCAGTTGTGATTACATTAGTGACAAGCTTTAGACTCAGTGAAAAACTCTGGAACTTGGATAAAAAACATCACCACTAGCAACCACTGTTAACCAGGTCAAAGGACTAAATATGCTGAAGAAAATTTATGATGGGTGTCCATAGCATTTGGAATATTATAACACTTAAAAAAACCCTGTAATATGATCAACAATCAGAAACAGTTCAAGATGTTTGTCCTCTATTGTGAGTATAAATTTATAAGGATAAAACATTTTAAATAATTTAAAATTATCATGTAAATTTCCTTTTTTCCTCTTTTTTCTCTTCCCTCAACCTCATCCTAGATTTAGCTAAAAATACACGCACACACACATATGCACGCACGTGTGCAAAATCATTCTGTACATACTTCAATTTATCAGTTCTTTTTTGGATGCAGATAGTTCCTTCCTTCACATGTCCTTTGCACTCTATATGGGTACTTAGAATATTTAAAAGAAACAACAAAATGTACATAATAGATTTGTAGTTCTATGTGCAATAATTTTTTTATTATCCTATTATAAAAATGCTTGTTTTCTGCGATAAATTAAAAATAAAATTAATGAAAATAAATTTACATGACTCTAGAATAATCAGAAGACTCTTCTTGTATTATCTCCATGGTCATTAGCCTTTTCTTTTCATTCCATTATCCTTACACCTTATTCCACATTCTCTGTGACCCAGTAATACTGATCTTCTAATTCTTTGCCTTTTAATTTTCTTTCTTTCATGCTTTCATTTCTGTCTCTTTGCTTACCTGACCACCTTCAAATCTCAATAAAATCCTACCTCTTATAAGAAACCATTCCCACTTCACTTTAATCTTAGTGCCTTCTTTCTCTCTCAATTTATCCTGAATATGTCCTCTTTATTCACAGTTGTTTTCATGTTGATGGTGTACCATAATGTCCCATTAGACTGAATTTCTTGAGACCAGGGACTATTTCTTGCTTTTTTATTCACAACTTTTAGCATAGTGTTGGATAATAAATACTTCTTAATGTTACCTCTCTGAACCTCAGTTTGCTTATCTTTAAAATTAAGGAATTGGAATAGATGATTTCTATGAATTCCACAAAGAATTGTGTTCTGACTTTAAACATGGAAATTTCATGCTTTGGTGAGTCATATGAGGTTTAAAAGTTTTAATGTGATGCTTACATCATTATCTTATAACAATGTGTTTGAGGGATTGAGCAAGTAATGCTGTATGGTCACAGCTTTGCAAAAGACCCCCAGTTAAGAGAACAAAAGAATTCAGAAGACATCTTGATTGATAAAGATTGTGAATACTTAGTGTATATGGATTTAGTTTTGGTTGGGTACCAGATGAAACCTTGATAATAAATTCTAATTCATAGAATCATAGATTGTCATAATGAAATTGACCTTGAAGGACTTTTCCTGTACTTAGTCAACTTATGCCTGAATAGGAAACCCTACTTTATACAAAAAATGAAAGAGGAGAAATATATGTTTGACAAGGACATTAAGTTGGCTGCCAATAAGCTTTAAGAAACTCTGTGATTTATTTTTTAGAGTTTGATATAAAAAAACTTGATTCTACTTGTTTTACTGTTCCTCTGACAGCTAGATATTTTTGAAAGATAAAGATGGAGATAAAAAATGCTTCAGCAGGAACTTTCCTATCAGCTTAATAATGTTAACAGTTGCATCACACTTTTACAAATTATTCTATATTGAAATGCTCTTAAAAATCTAGTGTATATTTCATGGTAAAATCCTAACTTTTCTCTTAGGTAATGCATTCCCAGAATGGTCACACTCTCCTACTTCAACACTCACAATCTAGTACCTAATTTTTGATTAGAATTAGTTCCCAAAGAGCAGATTCTCTCCTGTCTATCACCTTTTGGAGTATGACATGATCTCTGGTATGGTCCATATTCACTGGCTCTGCTGAATGTCATACCTCTGATGCAGATGACACAGTACTTTCTTATTGGATGATGTGTCAATGAAGAATGACTCCTGAAAATGATGTAGGTCAAATTCTTGTAGAAGAATCTCTCTTTACTCATCAGTAAGAACACTGTTTGTGATAAGACACCTATAGAAATCATTTGCTACAATTTTTACATTTATGTATAGACACATAAGTCAAAATGTTATATGTGAGACTTTTTTAAATTTTATCTCCTCAGTATCCCTACTGCTATTTGTATGCCTTCCTAGTTTTCTATAGTTTTTTTTTTGCTTGTTACAAATTTATATGCTGTTTTCTGCTTTCTTCATTTTAAAGCAGATGAATGATTCCACCTTGAAATTAAAATTCACATAGGTGCCCTAAGTATTCTGGCAACACTGGAAAAGGGAACATGAAAAAATGAAGAATGAAAATTGGATACTCTGAATTATTTCCTTATCTCTGATACATGGACACAGAGGATAATTGATTAACCAGTAATAGTCTTTATGAAGTTCATACAAACACATATACACACATATATTCCTTATGATCCTATCAGAGAAAATGGTAACTTTAAGGACATTATTTGAAGGTTTCTAGGGTCTATGTGTGACATACCATCTAACCCATTAGGTTAGATAGAATGGTATTATGAATAGAAACTACATCAGAGTCTAAACCTTGGTGAAGGTTAACTTAAAATTATGCAGTTTTTCCCTCTGTGAGATAGCATCTTTGATGTCAGTAAATCTTTCAAACAGTAAAGGAATTAGATAAAACAAACCTGTTTCTGAATTGTGTATACATCCCAGTATATCCTTAGCCTTTGAATAAATGATGAAATTGAATTCCCAGAGGTAACCAAGTGCTTGAAGACCAAGATGGCAGAGTAGATGGAGCACCAGACTTTGAATCAGTAAGACCGGAGTTCAAATCCAGCCTCAGACATTTACTAGCTTATGCAATCATAAGGAATTACTTAACTCTCTTTGCCTCAGTTCCTCATCTGTAAAATGAGATGGAAAAGGAAATGGCAAGCAACATCAGTCAGTATCTTTGCCAAGAAAAGCTAAAATGGGGTCATGAAGACTTGAAGATAACTGAAAACAACAAAAAACTAGTTGCAATTGATCCTCCCTTTAGTTATTATCACTTGCATTGAATGATCAACTAATTTCCTTGGGAAAAGCTTAAAATCATCTAACATGACTAATTCATTCTGTTATATAGGAATCAAAATTATGTTAAAGCAGTAGTTATCCTAAATTCTACATGAACACTTTCTAGTTCATTTTAAAATTTTTCCTTTGTATTCACCATTTGTCTCTTAAAATCCTTCCTTCTTCATGGCCCAGTATACTTGCCATGGAAATTTCCTTAACAGAAGTCATTTCTTTCTCTTCAAATCTTTCATGGCATTTTGTTTAGAAACTTTTTCCTTTCCCCAATTTTTTCCAATTATCATATAGTTTTTTTTCTTCTGTTGCTGATCTTACTGTCTTATTTTTATAGTAGTTTCTAAGCACCATGAGGACAAGAAACTTGTCTTCCCATTGTTTCCACAGCTTTGCATTTTGCAAGTGTTTAATTGCTTCTTGTTTAATTGCTTTTTTTTTGGAAATTACTGATTTCCACAATGCTGCTGGTGATATTTATTTTACTCCTGCTGACATTTATTGGATTAAACCTCTAATGTGTTCCCCATAAGTTTAACAATAAACACATGTGCTACTTTAGGTCTTATAGTGAGGGAAAAGTAGAATACAAATGTCTCTCTTCTCCTCTCTCTCTCCTCTTTTCTTTTCTCCTCTCCTCTCTTCCTCTCTCCTCCCCTTTCCTCTGTTCTTCTCTTTTATCTTCTCTTCTCTCCTCTCCTCTTCTTTAACTTATGCATGATCCCTTCTTTTTCTCTTTTACTTTGACTTCATGGAAGACAAGGGAAAAGGTGAGGAGGGGAATAGAAAAATGAAGCAAAAAGGAAAATTAGAGATTTGTTCTTTAGTATTTTGTGGAGTAGAATTTCTCAGATGTTTTATATAATGCAAAGTAGGTTTGGAAGCTAGGCTTTACTTTTATGTGGGATGAAATGATTTGCTGCCCAATTATTGGAGGACTGTTTTTATTCAAAGTGATTGATGAAAATTTAGGATTTCTTTTACATGTAATTGTGATAAACCTAAGTCTGACTATGTCACTGCCCTGCTGAAGAACATTCAATGACTAGGAAATGTTCAAACAGAAGAAAATACTGAGAAATCTTAGATGGCTTGGTGAAATTGATTTTTAACCTATTTATACTACTTACAGGAACATGACTTTCTGTGGCCCAATGCATGAGAACTTGTGTAGTCATGACCCCAGCATCCTACTCATAGCATTTCTCTGTGAACTTCTCTCTCTAAACTTGTACAATCTTATGTTATCCTTGAGTCCTTAGAACTACTCTCTCTGCTTCAAATCATTTCCTACTCTAATCTTCTGTTCAGATGCCAAGGAAACTTTTCTAAAACTTAGATCTCATCAGGTCAGTCCCAGTGCTTGATGAGGTCTAATGGCTCCCTATTACCTCCAGAATCAAATTGGAAGTCCTCTTTGTGGCACTTAAAGCTCCTCATAACCTATCTCCTACCTGTTCTATCCTTTGTATTATTATTATTATTATTATTATTATTATTATCATAATCATCATCATCACTATCCTCCCAGTCCATAAATTCTATGATCCAGCTACATTGGATGTAATTGTCATACTTCCAATCTGACACTCCATCTCCCCCTCCATGCCTTTGGATTGGCTAGCCCCATGCTGTAATACTTTATCCATTGATCTCTGCCCTTACATTTCTTGATTTTCTTCTAGATATCTCCAAGTTCAATTTCTACAGACAATCTACACATTACTATTAATTCATTCTCCTCTCAGATTACTTTCATTTACTCTGTATGTATTTATTTATTAGGGCAGTTAGGTGTTACAGATGGATAGAGTGCCAGGCCTGGAGTCAGGAAGAACTGAGTTCAAACTTGGCCTTTGATACTCACTTGCTGTGGCACAGTCAGATTATTTTGGAAATTGTGTGGAAGAAAAATAGTACAGAAGTTGGGTTTGAGAAAAACCCAGTAGGAGATGTCTAATGGACTCAACCTCAGGACATATACTAGATCTGGATATATAAATGTGGGAGTCATCAGCATAAATATATAAAAGTTTGAACTTCACAAAATATTTTATAGTATTTCGTATTAGCCTTACAATACAGTGAAATAGGTACTTTGACTACCTTACATCTTATAGGTGAAGCTAGTCAGTATTAGAGTTAATGGCTCTCAGTCATTTTCAGTTGTGACTGACTCTTCATGACCCTCTTTGGGGTTTTCTTGGCAAAGATACTGGAATGACTTGCCATTTTCTTCTGCAGTTCATTTTACAGATGAGAAAACTGAGGTAAACAGGGTTAAATGATTTGAGCAGGGTCCCACAGCTAGTAAATGTCAAAGACCAGATATGAATTCAGGAAGAGGAGTCTTCCTGATTTCCTAGTCCAGTACTTTATTTACTACATACCTAGCTGCCCACCTCATGTACTATACTAACTCAATGAAGATGATGACTATATGAGTATATACTCTTCATTTTCCATTAGCTGTTCTCCTTGGTTTCTAGTCCATGCCTCTTCTAGGATAAGCTCATTACCTGAAATCATGAATATTGATTCACTTTTGATACTTGACACCTCTTTAGCACACTTAGTTGTCTGCCTCTCTCCTATGATTGGTGGGGTAGAGGGCACAGCAGTAAACTATTTCCAAAACTCCCTTTATAGAAGGCTCAGAATTTTTCCAGTTAATTTCATTTCTCACCGGTTCCTCTGCTTGCCCCCAGGCCCAATATCCTCTTACTTCCCTTTCAATCTCTTTTTTTGTTCATCATCTTTCCTCTTTAGATTGTAAGCTTCTTAAGATCAAGAATTGTCTTTCTTTTTCTAGCATTTAGCACAAAGCTCAGCACAGTAACAGTGCTTAATGTTTATTGACCATTGGCTATAAGTGGAGAGAAGAACTGGATGAATTAAATACTGTGGAAGTAGGATCAAAAGAATTGACAAAAGATTCATGAAGGAGAAGAAAAAGTTAACTGGCTAGCACAGTGCCTACTATATGGATTCCTTTCCTTAACAAATATTTGCTGAATGACAAAGGGGGAAAACATATATAGTTTTATTCAGGGTTAATATGTTTGAAAATATTTTGAACTCTCTTAAGTATTATATATATATATATATATATATATATATATTTTGCTGAGGCAATTGGAGTTAAGTGACTGGTCACATAGCTAAGGAGTATTAAGTGTCTGAGACCAGATTTAAACTCAGGTCCTCCTGACTTTAAGGCTGGTACTCTATTCACTGCACCATCTAGCTGCCCAGTACTATATAATTATTAAGAATAATTATCATAATAATATGGGTCTTGCACTAATTTACTTCTTCCATGATTTACTATGGCATGGAAATGACCGTGGGATCTTAAAGACTATGCCAGTAGAGAACAAGCCCCTGAAATTTCCACTAAATTGGCAATATTTTCTTTTTTAGGCTGATAGACTATATTATCTTTAATACAAGAATGAGCCTAGTTAAATTTAGAAAGAATCATCACCAGATTGGCTGGAAGTTGCTGAAACTTTTAGTCACAGCTCACAAAGTGTAATTTAGTAGGGCATAAAAATTGTACTTATCATTGGTAGAGAAAGAACCCACATCAGTAAAAAAAATAAATAAAATTGGACTTTTAGCCAAATCCTATTGGTAGGGTTATATGTAGCTTGACCTATTTCCAATTTTTGCTTATAGCTTCTACTTAACTGGAAATGGAAGATATGACAAGCAAGAAATAAAGGAATACCAATGTTTTACATTTGCTTTTAGTTTAGAAAAGGTATCAAATGAACAACAATAACACAATTGCATACAATTTTACATTGTGCTTTCCTCAAAAAAGGATCAGAGATTGTGATATATTGTGCTATTACTTGAATTGATAGAAGACAACAATTTGAATGGCTTAAGTATCCACTGGCTAAATGGGAAACTGAAGTTGCAATTAGCACTTCAGTATAAAACAATTCTCTGAACAGCAGTGAGCCAAGGCTCTTTGAAAAAAGAATATTCACTGAAAACACTGCAATCATCTGTCTACTTATATTGTCCTTTCTTTTGGAGTGTCCTGTAATACAATAGAATGAGTTCTTGCCTTAAAGTCAGTATACCTGTATTCAGATATTGATTCTCTTGCCTCATAGATATATGTATCTATCTGGTAGAGTAAGAAAGTATGTAAAGGCCTATGTTCAACTACTGATTCTTCTACTTACAATTCACATGATATAGCAACTGTATCATAACTTTTATGAACCTCAGTTTCTGCATCTATAGAATGAATCCCTTCTAGATTTCTAAAAGTCTATGATTCTGTGGCTATCAGGTTGATTATTACATTGCCTCCCCCATTGCCTAGCAGTCCAATATATTGTTGTTTAGTTAAGTCCAACTTTTTGTGACCTATTTGAGGTTTTCTTAGTAAAGATCAGTGTGTTTTACCTAGAATAGTTTACCATTTCCTTCTATAACTAATTTTACAAATGAGGAAATTGAGACAGAGTTAAGTGACTAGCCCAGGCTCACACATCTAGCAAATATCTGAGGATTGATTTGAATTCTGCAAAAAGATTCTTTTTGATTTCAGGTCTCTTACTCTATCCACTGTACCATCTAGCAGCCTTTCTAACATGACCTGGTTTCTGATAAATATTTAATGAATCTCATTGAAGAGATGATTTAAGTACTATATTTTAAATAATCAGTATCTTTTATCAAAATTAGCCTTTTAAGATTCATTTTAAACAACTTATGTGACATCACCTTGAGAATGAAAATATCTTGTATTGAGTTCAGGAAGTGAGATTAGACAATTTAGTTAAAAACAATTTTGGTGTGTCCAAAGTGTAAGACATTGTGTAAATTGTTGATAAAGTTTCAAAGACAAATAAAATACCTTCATTGAACTCAAGAAGTTTATAATATAGTAGTCCAGATAAAATGAGTGTAGAAATAGGTAAAATAGAAATTAGACTATGATAAAGTAATAAAGGAGATGAAAACAAAAGCATGAAAGGTAGAAAGAAAAAATTATGAGAATTCAGAGGATGGAGATATCAATTTTGATTTCAGAAATAAGTAGATACTCTATAGAATAACTAGTATTTTAGATAGGACTTTAAAAACATAGGGTTTGATAAGCAGAGATGAGAAAGAATATATTTCAGATGAAAGCAAAAATATAGAAGTAGGAAACCTCAAATCATGTTCAGTGAGCAAAAATACTCTGAAGGGAATTGGTGAGGGAAATTGTCCAATGTAACTTTGTTGATTTCTCATTGATAAATATGACATTCTGTGAGCTATATAAGAGGTTTATTTAACAACATTTGTTCAGTGAGTCTTACTGAATTTCAAGTGGGTCATTGTCTCAAGCTGTGATTAAAATCCAGACTTACTGAAATGTTATTAGATAAACAAGTACCATTGCTCTTTTTTCTACAAGTATTTATCTTTGTTAGAAATAATAGAGCTAACCTAGTTGAATTTCTGCAGCCATAAGAGATAATATAATTTGTAATATATAAATTCCATGTTGTGGAAACACTTGCCTAGGAACATCCTGCTGTCAGGTTTCTTTTGTTTTACTTACAGAACAATTTCAAAATCCAGTTTTAGATATGAAGAAGAAATCCTTTGTACTCCAATGGGGGGGACTGGAGGAGGATGGCAATGCTGTGGTTAAAAATAATAGTGATCATAACTCTTGATATTTTGTTTTCATTTCATTCCTATCAAATTATATGGTATAAGTTAGGACAAGAGTTCTTAACAATTTACATCCTATAATGCTCTCTATTGCTTGTTTGATCATAAATTCTCTTATTCATAGATTAGAAGGTAAAACTATTCATGTTCCCCTAACACGCTCATGATATCACAGTTTATGTTTAAATCATGTACCCTTTTTGATCACATTTTAATATATGGCTTTCTATTCCTAGTTTCTTCCAAGTTGCTTTATATTTATTTATTTTTTTTTAGTAATTTAATTGGGATAACGTTACATAAATAGGTTGGCTAAAATTGTCATTCAAAAAAACATATTGGCTTTACCTACCCATGAACAATAAGTATTATTTCAATTATTTAGATCTAATTTTATTTGCATACAAAGTTTTATGTTTATATTCATGTAATTCCTGTATTTATTTTGACAGTTATACTCTCAGATATTTTATGCTACCTAGTTATTTTAAGTAGTCTAAAACAATATTGAATAATATGGCTGACAAAGGGTAGTTTCCCAAGTTTTCTCTTTTGATTAAATCTGTTCTAACTTTAACTTTGTCTGAAATAATGATTACTACCATTGGTTTTTAATATAATAAATTCTATTCCTGATCTTTATTTTACATTTGTCTATATCTGTCATTTTTACGGCATTTCTTCAAAACAACCTATTGTTGAATTCAAATCTTTAATGTGCTATCAGTATTCACTTTCTGAGTAAATCCATTCTATTCACATTCTAATCTGTAAGTAGGATATTATATGAAAAGTACATCAACCAACTTGAAATAGAAAACCAAAATTTAAGGAATGAAATAATTTCTTGGAAACTAGAGCTGAACAAAGGGAGGCTAATAACATTCTAAGCCACACCTGCACACACATACTCACTCACACACACACACACATACACATACACACACATGCATAAATCAAAAGAATGAAATAAAATAGAATGTAAAACATCTCATCAGAAAAAACAACTGATCTGGGGAACATGTTGAGGAGAAATAATATAACAACAGTCAGAGTGCCTGAAAATTATGATAAAAAGGAATCTTGATGATGCAATATTATAAAAAATTATTAAGGAGGTAAGTACTGCTCTTATCACTATTACATAACTGAAGAAATTGAAGCAAACAGAGGCTAATACTTAAGTATCTTAACTCAGGTCTTTCTAACTCCAGACTCAGAGTTCTATTTACTGAGTAACCCAGTTATAGTTGTTTTGAATTGGATCAATAATTATTAATTACCTACTGGGCAATTTGTGCTATGCAATTGTGTTCTGTGTGTATGTGTGTTAGTGTTGTGGCTGTGACAAGGTTATAACTTTTCTGAAGGCAAGGACAGCTTTATCTTTTTGAGAATTGAGGGTATACTCTAGAGTGCCTAGAACAATCATAGAAAAAGTAGACATTAAATAAATAAACATATTTTTGATCAATAGCATGATAATGTCATATAAATTCTATATATGAAGACTATAAAGAAAAACTCAATGGCCTCAAGAAACAAATTAAATGCTTCATAGTGATAATACCATATGAGGGAAATGAAGTAATTCAGAATAAGGGGGCAAGATAAACAACATAGAATTAGAGAAGGGTGGTGTTAGATGATTTTTAGGAAAAATAGGTTTAGTATGACATAGTACTAGCCTGTCCGAAAAAGAATAGTATCTCAGTTATAAGCATTTAGAGAGAGAGACCAGAAAACCAATCCATTCTGAGAAGTGGCAACATTTCTATTCTAACTCTATGTGTGTTTTTATTTCTTCTGGAATTATTATCTTACTAACAGGTCATCTGGTAGACTAAATGGTCTCCATGGTTGCTTCTGGCTCTGAATTTATGATCCTAGAAGTGGAAGTAATGAATAAGATAATTACTTGCCCAAAGTTACTGCTATGAACTACCTATTTCTCAGTGTCACAGAGTGAATGACATTCTACTGAAGTTTTTGAAAATGTGGAATGGTGTGTAAAGTAAAAGGGCTGACAGTATGAGCCATTATTCAAAATAATGGTTCCTATTCTGTTTGTAGGATTTAGGAAAATCTTTAACACATAACTTAAAAAGCTATGTGAGATTTGAAACATCATATGGGTCAGAATTTAATTCAAACATTAGTTCATCAGCCTTAGTTGTTTGATTTTACCAGCCAAGGAGAGAATGTTGAGACAGGAAAATATTTATTTCCCTGTAATGAGTGCCACAAAATATTTAATTTAGGGCTTCTTTCACATGTATATCCACATTAAGCTTCCTCAGATCTGAGACTGCCTTTGGGTCATCTCACACTTAAAACCAATAATAAATCAAACAAATATTTATTAAAACTAGGTGGCAAACACTATCCTAGGGTTATAGAGACAATTATAATGAAGCAATTCATATTTATAATAAATTTATTTTAGAATAGAAGAGACAAGCACATGAGTATATATAATATACTTACATGTAACATATATAATGTGTAAATACACACTATATATATGTACATGCATACTTTATGTTTATGTCTTACATATCCCCCCATATATATACACACTTGTTTATATACATACAGATATATATGATACATATATGTATATTACATGAACAGTTCATGTATACACACATGGATATATCTGTTTTAATATAGAGATTTATATATGCATATATTTGTGCTTGATTTGAATTTTAACTTATTATTTATAATATATATGATATAAAAGTACATGTAATATCATAGATAAGTATATATATATTACATATACTTCTTATATCATTTATATCATAAACATAGAGCTAACAAATACAAACATATACAATTTTGTTTGGGAGTGGGGACAGAAGCAGTTTGGGGATTAGGTAAAGCTTCATGCAGAAGATGGTGCCTGAAGAGAAAGGAAGATGGAGATGCTTTGAGATGAAGGTAAGAAGGTAGCATCTTCCAAGCATGAGAAGTGGCCAGGAAAAATATACAAAGAGAGGAAATAGTGTACTGTATAATGTTTAATTTTATTAGAAAACCATAGCACACAATTCAAAATAAAACCCTTCTTTAAATATCACAGGAAATTTAATGACAAGAAAAAATTTCTTGGACAAAATTAATGCAATATCCAATAGTATATCAAAACATCAGTGATTGAAGGCATGCTTCATGGAGAAATTCATTAGTTGGAAATGTTTTGAGAATGCATGAAAACACAGTTTTCCAGGTAACATACATGAAAGACCCACATAATGAGAATATCCATAACCCATGATCATGTATGTTGAGTTCAAATATTAGGATAACATTTGAGTAGCGAAGATGTATGAAGAACTCAGGCTATCTGGGAACTTTTATAAAAGGTATCCATATAAGGATACATGTGGTCAATAGTATCATTCTTCTGCTACTGTAGAATCATCCCTAATCTCTGCTGGTATTATTGAACTGTTCTTTGCTGTGTGCTGGTTTTGGCATTACATTTTGCCTCTATCACATTGCCTTGTCTAGGTGTTGAAGACTTTTGGTAATCTTTCTGGTCTCATATTTACCTAACAGTTTTTTTTCCAAGTGACCACATTATTTATCATGATCAATGTGATCTTTTTATGTTAAACATGGCAGAAATATATTTAAATCCAATATATGCATACATATTTATACAGTTATTGTGTCACACAAGAAAAATCATATCAAACCAGGAGAGAAAAAGAGAGATAAAGAGAGAGAGAGAGAGAGAGAGAGAGAGAGAGAGAGAGAGAGAGAGAGAGAGAGAGAGAGAGAGAGAGAGAGAGAGAGAGAGA
>JAJPUD010006841.1:85063-97832 GCA_023553655.1 Myrmecobius fasciatus | reverse complement strand
GAGAGAGAGAGAGAGAGAGAGAGAGAGAGAGAGAGAGAGAGAGAGAAGCAAAATAAAATGCAAGCAAACAACAAAAGGAATGGAAATGCTATGAACCATACTCAGTTCCCACAGTCCTCTCTCTGGGCATAAATTGGCTCTCCATCACTGAACAATTGGAATTGGTTTAAATCATCTCATTGTTGAAGAGAGCCATGTTCATCTTAACTATTCTTTGTTACTAACTATTGAGATTTTGTCTCTTTAGGGTCATCTTTGTCTACCTTGTGCTGGTGTATTTCGACTAATAAGCTGCTCTCAGATAGAACTATAACTCTCTTCTTGCATAGCTGAAGACTAGGAGGCACCCTATCTAGCCAGGCAGATTAGAAAGTGAAGTAGAAAGCCTGATGTTAAGATCAAGTCCATTCTGTAGGCTACTAATACTCTTCTACTTCTGATTCCCTTAGTGAAACTCTTCAGACTAATGTATAGAAATCCCTTTTCATTTTCATCATATCCCAAGTCCTAACAGGTATTTCAGGGATTATACTTGGGTAAACTGCAAATAGACTTGGGTAATACAGGTGAGTTGATTGCTATCAACTCTTTTAAATGTTCCTGAATATTAGAGATCTGGGAGTGGGAAAAATGTTAAAAAAAATGATAGATTTGTCCCCACTTTCCTTATAAAGATGTTTTGTGGTTGAGTTGTTTCAATTTTGTCCTGCTCTCTTTGACCCTATTAGGGATTTTCTTGGCAAAGATACTGAAGTGGTTTGCCATATCTTTCTCCAACTCATTTTACAAATGAGGAACTGAAGCAAGCAGGGTTAGCTGACTTGCCCAGAATCACATAGCTAGTAAATGTTTGATGATGGATTTGAATTAAGATTCTCCCGATTCCACACTCAGAATTCTATTCCTTGTACTACCTGTTTTAGAAACACAATTAATGTTTTTTGTTATTTTTTGCCTTTAGATACTGAATTCTGTCCAAATATTAGAAAAACATGAATTTCTGCCCACATACTATATAGCATTTAGAAGAGCATATCCAAGAAGCAGCCAGTGAAAGTGAAGATATAAAGACAAAGGAATATTTTTTTGACTTTTATATGTTTCAGTTCAGATTTGTTAATACTAAACAAAATAGTTTTTTTTAAAAACAATGAGTAAAACAAATATGAAAAGGCTCTTTGTAATCAAAGAAATCATATAAAAGCAGTATTAGAAAACAAATATTGTGTTAAATCCATGAATTAAAATTGTAAGTCAAATACAAAATGTATAAATTATCCTAATTATTTATTACTATTTGTGGGGAAAGCAATATATTGACTTATCCCATATAAATGACTTATATTTATATACCACATTACAGTTATAAAATATCCTCTGCATAAATGATCTTATTTGCTCTCAAAATAAGGATCATATTTACTCTATGAAGTAGGTGGATAGTAGAAGTGCTATCTCTATATTATAGATAAAAAATTGAATTCCAGAGATCTTAAATTTCTTCTCAATCTTGCACAACTAGTAGATAATAAGCTAGGTCAAAACTTTTTGAATAGCTAATCAAGCACTTTTTCTGAAATACCAAGATGCCATCTCAAAAATGGAAATTGGAACATGGCCTTAAAAAACCTTTTTTTCAACACCAAGGAAGGAGCATTTTGGTAACATGCTTCAGATAATTAAACACAGAATTAATATCATATATTAATATTTTAGGAAATTTAAAAACTTTACCTCTGATCAGGACATTATGCATGCAATTGTTAAATTTCAGTGTGAATGATTGCAAGTTTGAAATCTGCAAATGCTACAAATCAAGGCTTGATTTAATGTTCTGTTAGATATTTAGACTTAAGAAAATTATGAATTAAAATGTCAATAATACATATTAAGCTTAAAAGTGCTGTAAAATACACACCACACAAACACACACACAAACACATACAAACACATGAATGGAGAAGTAATGCCTGTGTAGAAACATTGAGATACAATTGAGATGCTCTCCCAAAATGTAGCCAAAAGAAACCTTGAATAGATGAAGAGGGAGAAGGGCTGGAGAGGAGACAACAATATAATGGATATTTTGGGATCTAGTTTTATAATCATGAAGTTCTGGGTTCAAGTTCTGCTTTCCAATACACACAAACACACACGTGTGTGTGCATATATATATATACATGTATATATATATATACATGTATATATATATATATACAATAAAAGGTATGTCACATATTGCTAAGTATCTCAGACTTTATAATTATAATTTACAGAAGATTGGTCAATTTGCATTTGTGAAATGACTTTCCACACTAATGAAATTAAAAATCTGGACAAAAAGAAATGAAAATGTATAGAATATTTCCTATAGGTATAACAATGTTCTAAGTACTGTGAGTGATATGCAAGAAGCTTGATGCTATATCCTCATTGTTCATACTTTCTGAATCAATGAAAATAAAATTGTTTCAATGCAGAAAATCTTTCCCCATCAATTATAATTTGTATATTTTTCATTCAGCACATACAACAGTTCTTTTTGTTATGGCTAAGGTGGGATGGGGAAACCATGACTTGAGGAATGGTCATTTACAGCACATGAATACAATGCAATGCTATTATGTTCCACAAGATGAAAGACATTGTTTCAGAGAAATCTGGGAAGATTTATATCACCTAATTCTAGTTGTAGTGGGCAACCAAGAGTAAAATATATAAAATAAATACATTTTAAGCAACAACAACAACAACAACAACAACAAAAACAACTGAGAAACTTAAGAATTTGGATCAATTGCAATTATCACCCATGATTCCTGAGAACTAATGTTAAATTGTACTACACATCTTGAGAGAGGCATAGGACTTCATATGCAAAAAGAAATATATTGCTTTGGACAAACCAGAATGAATCTTTTTTTTTCTTTCTCATGCATGTTTCTTACAAGCAAAAGAAAAGAGTAAAACTTACAAGGGTAAATATTTCTTTCATTTTTTTTTTTTGAATGAGAAGGGAAGTGAGAGGTTAAGTAAATAGATTTTTGTTAATTAGCAAAATGAATAAAATCCTGTAAACCAAAGGCATAAGCAAAGTCTGTGTCTCATAATTTGGCATGACTAGGTAGAGGAAATTAGGTGTGTCAAGTCCAGTTACCATGCACTTTGTCTTTCCAAATGGCCTTTTGCTCACTCCAGATTGGATAGCTAGGAAATTTACAAATGACAACATTCAAAATTATCCTAGCCAAGTTCCAGCAAATTATTGCCATCAAGGTGACTAACACATTGCTTATTAGAAATAATAAATGATAGGGTACACTCAATATATTTTCATTTATTTTTATCCAGATTTATGAGATAATAAATATTCTGTATTTAGGTGATACAGCCCTTGTTTTTTTTTTCTTTTTTTGTTACAAACAGCTTTATGTGAAGATATATGATTCAGCAAGCAGGATGAAGTGTTATGCCCCATTACAAATGAAACCACATAAATCATTTTACATCTGAGTTACAAATTATAGAGTGTGAAAGACTAGAATATTGCATTATTCACCCACTAACAGTTTTGAGTGTAAGTAAACAACTCTGGCATCCAATCTCTGGAGAATGGTGGGATGCTTCTGATGTGGCATAGGTCACTCAGTAACCAACTCAATATGGTTTGCAGCTGCTTTTCAAACAGAAAAGGTCTCTCAGAGTTCCAAGAAATGTCATGATTCAGATTCCAAATCTTGAATACAGAATATCAGAAAACAGCTTAAAACTATTGTGCATTCCTGTGGATGAAGAGGAAACAATTAAAAATACCATTAAATTTTGATTGCTGAAAAAGAATAACTAAAGAATATCCAAAAAAAATTTGAAATATTAGACTTTTATCATTATAATGTATCTTGATGCAGTTTAGTCATTTCCACAGAAAATAATGGTAATAGATAATAAAGTAAGTAAGATTATCTTTCTTTGATTTATGCCAACAATCTGCTTAGGTCCTGGCTAAAAAAGAAATATCTAGCAAGGACCAACCTGTCCAATACATTGTGTTTGTGCTGATACCAAAATACAAATTGACATAGTTCTTGTAATGCTGGCTTTACAATTACCTTAGAGAGCTTGAGTCAAACAACAATTACTTATTAAATAACTTCTATATGCAAAGCATTGGACTAAGTATTTAAGTATTGAATATATAATAATATATGATTGAAATAATCACTATTCAGAAAAAGCTTATCCAAACTCCCTCATTTTACAAACGAAGATTCTAAGGACCATAGTAATTTAATTACTGGGCCAAAGTATGAATTTGTCTACTTACATTAAATAACAAAACTTTGCCTAGTTCATTTTTATGGGAATTTAAAGGACATATTTTATCCAAATTTTGAAGGTATATTCATCATATCATAATCTAAAGAGTGATAAAAATATAAAGCATTTTATCAAATATCTAAAAATTCATAGCAAGGACAAATATTCATAATTATTAAATGCCAAGTTGAATGTTTTGTACCATACTCAAATTTAGCAGATTGGAAAATTTGCTTAATCTGGAAATCTAGCAATGAAGACACATGCATGTCTGTAGAGTCATAAGGAACATTAATCTTCTTTTAATGTCACAAGTCATGTGATCATGTATTTTGAGCTGGACAGGACTAGAGATGACCTAATGTACCCTCCTCATTAGCAAGAAGAACAAACTAAGGCCAAGAGATGTGATATAATTTGATTTGAACAAAATTTTCTAACTTTAAATTGATCTAGTTTTTACTCTCACTCTTTCTAAAAGCTAATTAATCCTTGGTTAATAATTTTTTTAACAGATAAATTTGTGGTAAAGATACCCTGATTGGGAATAACTAGTGGCATTAGGTAATTACCATTATAACCTGGAGGGGGAGATACAGTCAAACTAGCTTTGGAGATCAAACTTATCAGGGTGCATTAAGATAAGGATGTCCCCAACTTCACGTTGTCATATTTTCTACTTCATTATATCTTATTGTTACTGTACATAATGTTCTCCTGTTTCTGCTCACTTCACTCAACACCAGTTCATTTAAGTCTTTCTGAGTTTTTCTGAAATCTGAAATCATCATAATATTATAATGTATTTCAATACATTTTTGTATCACAACTTATTCAGTCATTTTCCAATTATGAGTAATCGTTTAATTTTCATTTCTTTGCCACCACAAAGAGAGATGTTACAAATATTTTTGCCCATGTGGATCCTTTTCCTTCTTTTATGATCTCTTTGAGATACAGGCCCAATAGTGACACTGAAGAATCAAAGTGTATAAAAGTTTTTAGTCCTTTGTGCAATGTTCCAAATTGATTTTAAGAATAGTTGAATCAATTCATAATTTCACCAATAGTACATTAGTGTCCCAGTTTTCCCACATCCCCTCCAACATTGATCGTATCTTTTCCTGTCATTTTAGCCAATCTGAGATGTGAGGTGTTACCTCAGAGTTATTTTAACTTGCATTTCTCTAAACAATAGTGATTTAGAGTATTTCCTCATCTAAAAATTGCTTATTCATATCCTTTGACCATTTATCTGTTGGGGAATAACTTGTATTCTTATGAATTTGATTCAGTTCTTTATATATTTTAGAAATGAGGTCTTAATTAGAAACAATGGCTGTAAAAATCATTTCCCAGGCTTCTGTTTCCCTTCTAATCTTGGCTGCATTGATTTTGTTTGCACAGAGTCTTTATTTTAATGTAAACAAAATTATCAACTTTTCATTTCATAATGTTCTCTAATTCTTCTTTGGCCATAAATTCTTCCTTTCTTCAAAGATCTGACAGGTATACTATTACTTGCCCTTCTGGGCATGTAAATCTTCTGATTTACTTATATTATCTCTTTATGTCTAAATCATGAACCCATTTTGTTCTTCTCTTGGTATAGGGTGTGAGATATTGGTCTATTCCTGTTTTCTGCCATACAGTTTTCCAGTTTCTAATTCAATTTTTGTCAAATTGGGAGCTCTTATCTTAGAAGATTGAATCTTTGACTTCATCATACAATAGATTACTAGAATTATTGATTATTGTTTCTTATGTATCTAACCTACTTCACATCCTCCACTCTATTGCTTAGTCAATGCCAAATGATTTTGATGACAGTTTTAGATCTGTTATGGCTAAATTACCTTACTTTGCACTTTAAGAAAATACTTCCCTTGATATTCCTGATCTTTTGTTCTTCCAGAAGTATTTTATTATTTTTTTCTCATTCTATAAAATAATTTTGGCATTGAATAAGTAGATTAAATTGGGTAGAATTGTCATTTTACTATATTAGCTTTTCCTACCCATGAGTATTTAACATTTTTCCAATTGTTGAGATCTAATTTTATTTGTGTGAAAAGTGTTTTGTAATTGTTTTCATATTGGAGAGATCTTTCACATTCTTCTTGGTAATTGAAATGTTTCTTTTGGGAAGTGTTAGTTTATTTCCTTTGACTCTTGATTTATATATTTTGGAGTTCATCTTATTAAAAATATTTGATGTAAACATTTTCCCTTCTCATCACAGCTAAATGGATTTTTGTTTAAGCAGAATACTTTCAAAATAATTTTGTGTTTTTTGATCACCCCTATCCATGGTTTTAGGAAGAATTTTCCAGCTATTATAGTGACAAAAGGTGCTTGGTCTTGTTCTCTTCTAATGATGATGTGTTGTGAATTTTTATATTTTATATATTATGATATATATTTGGACCTTATCATAGTATGGGAAAGAAAATGTTTTAATCCTAATTTCTATTTAAGAGTAGTTCTTGTTCTTTAGGGAGTTCTTCCTCAAATGATTTATGTTTACAGGTTTATTCAAAATGAACTAATCAGATCATTTTTCTAAGATTCTTCCTTATGTAGTCTGTTATTTATTGTTATTTTTCTTGTTTTCTTGTTATTATTTAATATGTACCCTGTAGTTCTTTGTTAGATAATATAGCTTGAGATCTATAAATTCTATCTAGCTCAATTCTTCCTTTTTTTTTTAACATTTCCCGTCAAATTCTAGCCATTTTTTTATTTTATAGAAATTGTATTATTATTTTCATTATGTCTATACAATAACTCTTTGATTCTGGTTGGTATAATGTCAAATCAGTATATGAAATAATTTAAATCGTGTATCATGCTTGTTATATTGATAGGGCCCACTTATGAGAAATATATTCAAAATATTTGTCATTCTTATTTCTTTACTGAATGTTTGACATTTACTATGCAATTTGTACATTATAATTGTTTTAAAATTTGTAATTTGTATTTCTATGTTTTGTCATCTACATATTTTAAATATTTTAATGAGATGTTCTATTCTTTTGCCTCTTGGGCTTTAGTTCTTTGTGGAAATGTTGGTAATTAAAAAAAATATTTTCAATCTTGATATCTGGCTTCACTTTGTTTCTTGATTGACATACTAGAGTTTCCTAAGTGTACTATAATATTTTAGGAACAGTTTTGTTTTCTATATTTCAATATTTATGCCTTTTATTGCTCTCTTTTCTTATTGCCATTGTGAGCATTTCAAAAATAAGTTCATAATTTTTTGTATATTTATTGTAGCAAACAATATTTCCACACACACATATATATAATTGCTACCACTTATATAGTATTTTTAAGCTTCACAAAGCATTTTACATCTGTTATCGCATTTGATTCTCACAAGGTTATGAGGTAGGTGTTATTATTATCCCCATTCTGCAGATGAAGAAACAAGCCTGAAAAATACTAAGTGATTTTCCTGGGGTGAGACAGGAAATAGAAGAAGAAGTATTCAAACTTTGGTTTTTCCAATTCAAAGTCCAATATTCTCCACTGCAACAGTTAGCTGACTCTCTCTCTCTCTCTCTCTCTCTCTCTCTCTCTCTCTTGACTTCTACTCTTTCTCTTCCTATTCTTTCTTGTTCCTCTTCCCTCCCTTTTTCCCTCCCTCTCTCCTGCCCTCCCTCCCTCCTTCCCTCCTTCCTTCCCTCCTTCCTTCCCTCCTTCCTTCCTTCCCTCCTTCCTTCTCTCCTTCCTTAATTCCCTCCTTCCTTCCCTCCTTTTTTCCATCCTTCTCTCCTTCCTTCCTTCCTTCCCTCCTTCCCTCCATCCTTCCTTCCATCCTTCCCTCCTTCCTTCTCGCTTTCCTTCCCCCTCCCTCCCTCCCTTCCTTCCTTCCTTCCTTCCTTCCTTCCTTCCTTCCTTCCTTCCTTCCTTCCTTCCTTCCTTTTTCTCTTCCCCTCTCTCCTTTCTATCTCTTTGTCTCTCTCTGTTTCTGCCTCTCTCTCTCCCCTCTTTTTCTTTACGCACACACACACATCCTTAGATATAAATTTTCAACATATTAAAATTGTCTTTCTATGTTTATGCTTTATTGTTCTTGTTCTGTTGTTTCAATCATGTCCAATTCATTACCCTGTTTGTTTGTTTTTTGGGAAAGATATGAAATTGCTTTGTCATGTCATTCTCCCACTCATTTTATAAATGAAGAAGCTAACAGACTTAAGTTTCTTACCTGTTTCTCATAGCTAGTGTCTGAGTTCAGATTTGAACACAGGAAGATGAATTTTCCTTAACCCAGGTCTTGCACTGCAATCAATGTGCCACTTAGCTACCTTTGTGCTTTATATAGTCATAAGTGATGTATTTTGTGAAAGGCTTTTTCTAAATTTGATATCTCTGTGATTGTACATTTTAATTTTCAAATGATGTATTATTCTAATTGTTTTCCTTATGTGAAACAATTTTTGCCTCTGTAGCAAATCTAATTGATGAAATGAAAAATCTTTTGGTGGGATACATTGTTGTGACTCTTTTTGGCTAGGACATTAATTTTAAAATTTGCATTGATATTCATTAGTGATGCTAATTTACAGTTATTTCTTTTTGTTTTATCCTTCCCTTTGGGAAGCCATATTTAGATTTCTTCACGAGCCCTTTTTTTTAGTGATTCTTTTGCATCAGGAAATAAGAAATAGTGATAGATTCAATCCCTTTACTTTTGTCAATTTTCTTCTTTTTTTAAGAGTAGCAACTTAGGGAAGCCAAGATGGTGGAGTGAAAAGGTAACTCTCTGCCTCTCCTCCGATCTTCTCTCAAATCAACAATAAACTAAGCCTCTGAACTGATCTTCAAGTCAACGAACTCAGAAATATTTGGACACTGCTTTCTGGAGAACTTCACATCAGGTTTGTCTGACTCAGACAGAGAGATAAATAGAGGACTCCTGTGTAGGCCAGAAGTGAGGGTGGGATTCAGCTCAGCTCATCCTGGCAGAAATTCCAAACTCCAAACTCCAAATACCAAACACCTGGAGTTTATCTGAGGCACTCGGGACACTCTGCCCTGATTGGGGGCAGGTGTTCTGGCAGACTTGCCTTGTTTAAGGATTAAATCGGACTTAGTCCTAGCACCCACCAGCCCAGCACCTTAAGTTAATTCGCTGAAGTGCCCCAGGGAAAAGCTTTTCAGCCTCCGTTTTTTTTTCCCTACATTAAAGAGATATCCACACTGTCTATAAAAAAATGAAGAAGCAAAAGAGAGCTCTCACCATAGACAGCTTTTATCAAGGCAAAGAAGCATTGACCCCAGATCCTGAGGTTCCTTTAGACAAAATACCAGAAGAAGGTATTAAAGACCATCACTGGTCACTTTCTCAAAAGGCCTTTCTGGAAGATTGCATAAAGAACCTCTAAAGAGAGCTGGAGGATAAATGGGAAAATAAACTGAAATCAGTACCAGAAGGATACAATATCTTGCAAAAAGGATATGATGCCCTGCAAAAGAGATATGAAAAAGACACCAATTTATTGAAAAATAAAATTAGTGAAGTGGAAAAGGAGTGCAATGAACAAATTGGCCAGTTACAAAAGGAGCTTAAAAAGGTAACTGAAGAAAACAACACTTTAAAAATAAGAACTGAAAATAGCTTCCGGGGGTGGAGCCATGGTGGTGGAGATCAGACAGGAGTCTCTGTAACCTCCTCTAACCTCCCCTCAAACCAACAACATATGAAGCCTCTAGACTGATTTTGAAGGGAAAAAATCCACAATATCTGGAGGACAACACGATTCTAGAAGAAGATACTCTGGAAGAACCTCAAAACAGGTCTGTTTTAATTGTGCAGGGGGGTGGTCTACTGAACCCAGACTGCAGTGCAGGGAGCCCGGGGCAGGGAGCTGGAGCAGGGAGTTGGAACAGGAGTTGGAACAGGAGTGGGAGCTTTGTGCTTTTCACACACCTGGGAGTCTTCTGTGGGCCTCTTGGAACAATCTGTCCTGATTGTGGGCATGTGGTTTGGAGGGTCTGCCTTTTGAGGGGGATAGATTGTGAACTACTGAACCCCTGATGAGCATCTGACCTAGCTGCCATTACACAGCACCTTAAAGCAATCAATCAAACAACAGGACTGATCAGCACCAGAAATAATTCAATCAGAGGAACTGCCCAGTATCTGAAATAATTCAATCAGCAAAACCGCCCCAGGGTGAACTAAAGCAGAACTGCCCAGCCCCTGACATAATTCAATCAGCAGAACTGCCTAGTTCCTGAAATAACTCAATCAGCAGAACTGCCCCAGGGCAAATTAAAGCAGCTGTCCCACCTTTGCCCTAAACAGACCTCACACCTTTAAAAAATAATGAATAAGAAACCAAAAAGAGCTCTCACCATAGACAACTTTTATGGAGAGAGGGAAGAACAGACCTCAAATCCTGAGGCCCCTAAAGGTAAAGCAACTCCAGAAAAAGCCCCAAAGAGAGACATAAATTGGTCTCCATGTCACAAGGCTTTCTTTGAAGATTGCATAAAAAATCTTAAAAGAGAGTTAGAAGAAACATGGGGAAACGAAATGAGATCACTGCAAAATAAAATAGAAAAAATGGAAAAAGAATGCAATGAACAAAAAAATGTAATTGGTCAATTGCAAAAGGAACTAAAAACAGTAACTGAAGAAAATAAGACATTAAAAATTGGAATCGAACAATTGGAAATGAAGGACTCATCAAAACTTCAAGAATCAGTCGAACAAAAACAAAAAAATGAAAAGATAGAGAAAAACATGAAATATCTCCTAGGAAAAACAACTGACGTGGAAAATAGATCTGGGAGAGACAATCTAAGGATTAAAGGGCTTCCTGAAAGCCATGATGAAAAAAAGAACCTAGACACTATCTTCCAGGAAATCATAAAAGAAAACTGCCCTGATATTTTAGACCCAGAAGGCAAAATACTCCTTGAAACAATCCACCGATCACCTCCTGAAAGAAACCCCAAAATTACGTCCCCCAGAAATATCGTGGCTAAATTCCAGAACTATCATACCAAGGAAAAGATATTACGAGAAGCCAGAAAGAAACAATTTAAATATTGGGGAGCCACAATTAGGATCACACAGGACCTAGCAGCTTCTACTTTGAAGGATGGAAGGGCCTGGAATCAGATATTCCGAAGGGCAAAGGAACTTGGATTACAGCCAAGAATAAGTTACCCAGCTAGAATGAGCATTATCTTCCAGGGAAGAAGATGGTCATTCAATGATATAGGAGAATTTCACCTATTTCTACTGAAAAGACCAGAACTGAACAAAAAAATTGATCTACAAACACAGAACACAAGAGAAACATAAAAAGGTAACAAGAAAAAAAAACCTCTTGAGAACTATATTTATGTTATAGATACTGATAGAATGAGGGTTCATTTTATGAATCTATTATTACATTATGATCATGATATGATTACTGTGATTTTATGATTATTATGATATGATTACTGTGATTTTATGATTATTATGATATGTTTATTGTGATTTTATGATTATTATTATATGATAAACTGAAAAAGAAATTAGAGGTAGAAAAGGGATAACACTGGAAAAAGAGGAAAAGGAGGTAAAATAAGGGAAATTACATCACATGTACAGGCAAAGAAAACCTAAAATGATTGAGGGGAGAAAAGGGAGGGGAATGAGAATTGGGTTAATCTCCATCTCATCAGATTTGGGTCAGAGGGAATAATAGACGTACTTATAAGGAAACAGGAGGGAAAGGGGGGAAAAAGGAGTGGGTGGGGCTCTAAAGGGGAAGGAGTGTTTGAGGGAAGTGGTTTTCAAAAGCAAAATAGTAGGGAGGAGGGAAAGGGGATAAGAAAGAGAAAAGCATAAGCTAGGGTAAATAAGATGGCAGGAAATACAGAATTAGTTATTTTAACTGTGAATGTGAATGGAATGAACTCTCCCTTAAAGCAGAAGCAGATAGCAGATTGGATTGAAAACCAGAATCCAACAATATGTTGTATACAAGAAACACATCTAAAACATAGAGATACATATAGGGTGAAGGTAAAAGGCTGGAGCAGAAAATATTATGCTTCAGGTGAACAAAAAAAAAAAAAAAAGCAGGGGTAGCAATTCTGATCTCAGACCAAGTAAAAGCAAAGATAGACTTAATTAAAAGAGACAAAGAAGGAAATTATATCTTCCTAAAGGGTACCATAGATGATGAAGCAATATCAATACTAAACATATATGCACCAAGTGGTATAGCATGGAAATTCCTAGAGGAAAGGTTCAGAGAGATGCAAGAAGAAATAGACAGCAAAACTATAATAGTGGGGGATCTCAACCTCCCTCTCTCAGAACTTGATAAATCAAACCACAAAATAAATAAGAAAGAAGTTAAGGAGGTAAACAAAATGTTAGAAAAGTTAGGTATGATAGATCTTTGGAGCAAATTAAATGGAGACAGAAAGG
>JAJPUD010006841.1:59369-80063 GCA_023553655.1 Myrmecobius fasciatus | reverse complement strand
CATGGAAATATTCACAGAAAGCATTAAAATGCTGTGTTGTGGTTCACTCTCAGTTCCCAGAGGCCTCTCTCTGGATGTATATGACTATCTTCATCGCAGCACAACTGGTTTGAATCACATCATTGTTGAAGAGAACCATGTCCATCAAAATTGATCATCGTATCGTCTTGTTGCTGTGTATAATGTTCTCCTGGTTCTGCTGATTTCACTCAGCATCAGTTCATGCAAGTCTCTCCAATCCTCTCTGAAATCCTCCTGTTGGTCATTTCTTACAGAACAATAATATTCTATAACATTCATATACCATAATTTATTCAGCCATTCTCCAATTGATGGGCATCTTTTCGATTTCCAGTTTCTTGCCTCTACAAAAAGGGCTGCCACAAACATTTTTGCACATGTGGGTCCCTTTCCCTCCTTTAAAATCTCTTTGGGATATAGGCCCAGTAGAAACACTGCTGGGTCAAAGGGTATGCACTGTTTGATAACTTTTTTAGCATAGCTCCAAATTGCTCTCCAGAATGGTTGGATCCGTTCACAGTTCCACCAACAATGTATTAGTGTCCCAGTTTTCCCACATCCCACAATTGAGAAATGGGAAAGGAAAGGGGAAAACATAACTTGGGTAAATAAGATGGCAGGAAATAAAGAATTAGTTATTCTCACTGTGAATGTGAATGGGATGAACTCTCCCATAAAGAGGAAGTGGATATCAGACTGGATTAAAAATCAGAATCCCACAATATGTTGTCTACAAGAAACACATCTAAAACATAGTGACACATATAGGATGAAGGTAAAAGGCTGGAGCAGAAAATATTATGCTTCAGGTGAACAAAAAAAAGCAGGGGTAACAATCCTTATCTCAGATCAAGTAAAAGCAAAAATAGATCTAATTAAAAGAGATAAGGAAGGAAACTATATTTTACTAAAGGGAACCATAGATAATGAAGCGGTATCAATAATAAACATATATGCACCAAGTGGTATAGTATCCAAATTCCTAGAGGAGAAACTAACAGAGATGCAAGGAGAAATAGACAGTACAACTCTACTAGTGGGTGATCTCAACCTTGCTCTCTCAGAATTAGATAAACCAAACCACAAAATAAACAAGAAAGAAGTGAGGGAGATAAACAAAATGTTAAAAAAGACAGATCTCTGGAGGAAATTGAATGGTGATAGAAGGGAGTATACTTTTTTCTCAGGGGTTCATGGAAATTATATGAAAATTGATCATGTGTTAGGGCATAAAAACCTCAAAATCAAATGCAGAAAAGCAGAAATAATAAATGTATCCTTTTCAGATAATGATGCAATAAAACTCACATGTAATATAAGACCAGGAGAAAATAGACCAAAAGTTAATTGGAAATTAAATAATCTAATCCTAAAGAATGAATGGGTGAAAGAGCAAATTATAGACACAATCGATAATTTCATCCAGGAGAATGACAATAATGAGACAACATACCAAAATTTGTGGGATACGGCCAAAGTGGTTATAAAGGGTAACTTTATATCACTAGATGCTTATTTACATAAAATAGAGAAAGAGAAGATCAATGAATTAGAGCTACAATTAAAAAAAACTAGAAAAAGAGCAAATTAAAACCCTCAATTAAATACCAAATTGGAAATTCTGAAAATAAAAGGTGAGATTAATAAAATTAAAAATAAGAAAAGTATTGAATTAATAAATAAAAATAAGAGTTGGTTTTATGAAAAACCAACAAAATAGATAAGCCTTTAGTTAATTTGATAAGAAAAAGGGAAGAAGAAAATCAAATTGTTAGTCTTAAGAATGATAAGGGAGAACTTTCCTCCAATGAAGAGGAAATCAGAGCAATAATTAGGAGTTACTTTGCCCAACTTTATGCCCGTAAGTTTGATAATCTAAATGAAATGGAGGAATATCTACAAAAATATAGATTGCCCAGGTTAAAAGAAGACGAAATAAATTATTTAAATAGCCCCATTTTAGAAAAAGAAATAGAACAAGCCATTAATCAACTCCCTAAGAAAAATCTCCAGGGCCAGATGGTTTTACATGTTAATTCTACCAAACATTCAAAGAACAATTAATTCCAATACTATATAAACTATTTGAAAAAATAGGGAAAGAAGGTGTACTACCAAATTCCTTTCATGACACAGATATTGTGCTGATAGCTAAACCAGGTAGGGAGAAAACTGAGAAAGAAAACTATAGCCCCATTTCCCTAATGAATATTGATGCAAAAATTTTAAATAAGATTTTAGCAACGAGATTACAGAAAGTTATCTCCAGGATAATACACTATGACCAAGTAGGATTTATACCAGGGATACAGGGCTGGTTCAATATTGGGAAAACTATCAGCATAATTAATTATATTAATAACCAAACTAACAAAAACCATGATTATCTCAATAGATGCAGAAAAAGCCTTTGATAAAATCCAACACCCATTCCTATTAAAAACACTAGAGAGTATGGGAATAAATGGGCTTTTCCTTAAAATGATTAGTAGCATCTATTTAAAACCATCAGCAAGCATCATATGTAATGGAGACAAACTAGAACCATTCCCCATAAGATCAGGAGTGAACCAAGGCTGCCCACTGTCACCATTATTATTTAATATTGTATTAGAAATGTTAGCTTTGGCAATAAGAGAAGAAAAAGAGATAAAAGGAATTAGAGTAGGTAATGAAGAAACCAAATTATCACTCTTTGCAGATGACATGATGGTATACTTAGAGAACCCTAGAGACTCAACTAAAACACTACTAGAAACAATTCACAACTTTAGTAAACTGGCAGGATTCAAAATAAATCCACATAATTCATCAGCATTTTTATATATTACCAACAAAGTTCAGCAGTAAGAGATAGAAAAAGAAATTCCATTCAGAATAACGGATGATAGCATAAAATATTTGGGAATCTCTCTGCCAAGAAAATGTCAGAAACTATATCAACTAAACTACAAAACACTTTCCACACAAATAAAATCAGACATGCTCTATTGGAAAAACATTAAGTGCTCATGGGTAGGCCGAGGGAACATAATAAAAATGACAGTACAACCCAAACTAATCTACTTATGTAGTGCCATACCAATCAAACTCCCAAGAAATTATTTTACAGATCTAGAAAAAAATAGTAGCAAAGTTCATTTGGAAGAACAAAAGGTCAAGAATTTCAAGGGAATTAATAATAAAAAAGACAGATGAAGGTGGCCTTGCTGTACCAGATCTAAAATTATATTATAAAGCAGTGGTCATCAAAACCATTTGGTACTGGCTGAGAAATACAGCATTTGATCAGTGGCATAGCATAGGATATCAGGACAAGCTAGGTAATAACGTTAGCAATTTAGTGTCTGATAAACCCAAAGACCCCAATTTTTGGGATAAGTACTCACTATTCGGCAAAAACTGCTGTGAAAATTGGAAACTAGTGTGGAAGAAATTAAGGCTGGTCCCACACCTAACACCGCACACCAAGGTAAGATCTAAATGGGTTCATGATCTAGATATAAATAGTGATATTATAACCAAATTAGAGGAACATAGGATAGTTTACCTCTCAGACCTGTGGAGATGGAATAAATTTATATCCAAGGAAGATCTGGAACTCTTAATTGAACACCAGATAGATAATTTTGATTATATTAAGTTAAAAAGTTTCTGTACAAACAAAACTAATGCAGACAAGATTAGGAGGGAAACATCAAATTGGGAAATCATCTTTACATTTAAGGGTTCTGATAAACGTCTCATCTCTAAGATATATAGAGAATTGTCTCATATTTATAAGAATTCAAGCCATTCTCCAAATGATAAATGGTCAAAGGATATGAACAGACAGTTTTCAGATGATGAAATTAAAACTATTTATAATCATGAAAACGTGCTCCAAATCACTATTGATCAGCAAAATGCAAAATAAGACAACTCTGAGGTACCACTACACACCTGTCAGATCGGCTAAAATGACAGGCAAAGATAACGATGAATGTTGGAGGGGGTGTGGGAAGACTGGGACACTGATGCATTGTTGGTGGAGCTGTGAACAGATTCAACCGTTCTGGAGAGCAACTTGGAGCTATGCTCAAAAAGTTATCAAACTATGCATACCCTTTGACCCAGCAGTGTTTCTATTGGGCTTATATCCCAAAGAAATCATAAGAGAAGGAAAGGGCCCCACATGTGCAAGAATGTTTGTGGCAGCTCTTTTTGTAGTGGCTAGAAACTGGAAACAGAATGGATGCCCATCAATTGGAGAGTGGCTGAATAAATTATGGTATATGAATGTTGTGGAATATTATTGCTCTTTAAGAAACGACCAGCAGGATGATTTCAGAGAGGCCTGGAAAGACTTGCATGAACTGATGCTGAGTGAAATGTGCAGAACCAGGAGATCATTATACACGGCAACAACAATACTATATGAGGATCATTTCCAAGGGACATGACTTTATTCAACAATGAAATGCTTCAAACCAGTTCCCATTTTTCAGTGAAGAAAGCCATATACACCCAGGGAGAGGGATGTGAAATGTGGACCACAATGTAACATTTTCATGTTTTCTATTGAGGTTTGCTTGCATTGTATTTCCTTTATCGGATTATTCTTTCTTGTAGATACGATCTCTCCTGCACAAAAAAAAAATGATGTGTGGCAATAACTATACATATATTCGATTTCTTAAGTATTCTAACATAATCATCATGTAGTGGATATCCTGCCATCTAGGGGAGGGGTGGGGAGTAGGGCGGAAAAATTTGTAACAGAAAGCTTTGTAAGTGTTAATGTTTAGGAATTACCCATGCATATGTTTTGCAAATAAAAAGTATTAATAAAAAAAGCGTTTTATTTGAAAAACATATGTATGGGTAATTTTTCAACATTGACCCTTGCAAAGCCTTCTGTTACAAATTTTTCCCTCCTTCCCTCACCCTCTTCCCTAGATGGCAGGAAGTCTACTACATGTTAATTATGTTAAAATATTTGACAAATCAAATATGTGTATACATATTTTTACAGTTATCTTGCTGTGCAAGAAAAGCCAGATCTACAAGAAAAAAAATCTGAGAAGCGAAACATAATGCAAGCAGACATTAATAGAGAGCATGAAAATCTTATGTTTTGGTCCACATTTCCTATCCCTCTGGGTTATATGGCTTTCTTCACTGAACAATTGGAAGTGGTTTGAAACATTTCATTGTCCATCAGAATTGATCATCATATAGCCTTGTTGTTGCCGTGTATAATGATCTCCTAATTCTGCTCATTTCACTCAGAATCAGTTCATGCAAGTCTCTCCAGGCCTCTTTGAAATCATCCTGCTGGTCGTTTCTTATGGAAAAATAATATTCCATAAAATACATATACCATAATTTATTCAGCCATTCTCCAATTAATGGGCATCCATTCAGTTTCCAGTTTCTAGCCACTAAAAAAGGGCTGCCACAAACATTTTTTGCACATGTGGGTCCCTTTCCTTCCTTTAAGATCTCTTTAGGATATAAGCCCAATAGAAACACTGCTGGGTCAAAGGGTATGCACAGTTTGATAACTTTTTGAGCATAGTTCCAAATTGCTCTCGAGAGTGGTTGGATCCATTCACAGTTCCACCAACAATGCATCAGTGTCCTAGTTTTCCCACATCCCCTCAAACATTCATATAGGACCAGTTTTAGAGACATATGAGCCTCGTAAAGATTGAAGTCTGAAGAAACCTGCTAGATGCAGCTGAGAAGTGGATCAAAGACGATCAACAGAGAATAAAAACAGCTCATCCATTGGTTATGAAACATTTGAAAGGCAATTTGGTCAAATAAATGCTTTGCAGGAACTGCATTAAATTAAATCCCCCCCAAGAACCAAAGTGGTAGAGGGAAGAGTAATCCTTCATATATTGGAGGTAATGCTTCATATTTTTGTTCTTTCTATATTTTCTCAGTAAAAAAGTTATAATTGGTATCATTTGATTATTTGCAAAAAGGACAGTTATCACTGAAGACTGTCAATTAAAGGTAAGAACTAACAGAATCCAGTAACTAACATTCTAGAAACATCAACATTTTGATTATACTGGAATGGAATCTTAAACCTATAGATTAGAGTTATAATATTTACCTTTCAGTCATATTATTAGGCTATATGGGGAGATTAATTTGGGAGATAAACTATTCTTGCTCTGAGAGACAATTCATGAATGTGAAGGGGAGATTGAAAAATGATACCTTACTTGATATAAAGTTTACACAAGCAAGTTATTATGATGGAAAAATAATTAAAAGATGACATTAAGAAATGTTTAATCATAAAGGGCCAGGGCTGCCTTTATACTAATGTTGATCATAATGGGAAGCAAATATTGGGAAATATAATAATTCCCCTGGAAGATGTTAATGAGTTTACAGAAAATTCCAGAGGGAGCTCTGAGGAAATTCCAGGATTTCTGTGATTCTCAGACAACTACTGACCTTATTTTTTTAACTACAACCCCATCTCATTTATCTGAATGTATACCTAGCATTGATTTATCCAACTGGAATCTCAGCTTTTGATTCCCCATCCACTGGAAAACCCTCACATTTTTCCTGGGTTTCTTATATTTTTGTAAACTGGCATCATATAAGCATAGTATGCTTCCTGAGTAACTAGACAAGCTGCTTGTTATTTACAATTTTTATTCTTGGGCATGGAAGGTGACAAATGAAATAAAAATCAAGGTATGAAAAAAACACGTGACTAAACAACAGCTTCTTCAAAACTTATGCAATCTTTTAAAAAATTTACTTCTCCCAGTTACATCCAAATAATTTTTTTACATTAAAAAAGTTTTAAGTTCCAGCTTCTCTTCCTCCCTCTCCCCCTCATTGTGCATTGAGAAGGCAGTTATGAAGTTATTAAAACATTTTTATTAATCATGTTGCAATGAGTTAAATTTATTTTAAAAGTCATTTTATTTATAAAAATAAATTTATTTTTAAAACTGATAAAAATATGATTTATATCTAAAGGGGTATAAAATCATGCATACTCTCTGACACAGCAATAATATTGCTAGACATGTATCCCAGAGATTTTTAAAAAATGAAAACTATATGTAAAAAGTATTTATAGAAGCTCTTTTCTCAGGGCAAAGAAGTGAAAGCTGGGGAGTGTTTGAAAAAATTGTGGTATGTGATTATGATGGAATACTTATGTTCCATGGAAAATGATGAGTAGCATGCTCTCAGAAAAAAAATACCTTTAAAGTCCTATATGAGCTAAAGCAAAGTGAAATGTATTGTACACAGTATAACACATTATTGTGCGATGATCAATTGGGAATTACTTTACTATTCTCATCAATACAATGATCCAAGATGACCCAGAAACACTTCTGATGAAAAATGCTGTTTATACCAAGATAAAGAACTGATTATGTCTGAATACTTATTCAAGCATACTTTTTAATATAATTTACAAATGAGGCCTTCATCAGAAAAATGCTTCAAAATTATTTTCCTTTTTTTATTTATTTATTAAAGCTTTTTATCTGTATAACATATGTATGGGTAGTTCCCCAGCATTGGTCTTTACAAAGCGTTCCATTACAACTTTTACCCTCAGTCCCCTTCCCTCCCCTAGATGTCAGGAAGTCCACTACATGTTAATAATGTTGAAATACTTGACAAGTTGTGCAAGAAAAATCCTATCTACAAGAAAAAAAAAAGAAATCCAGAGAAAGGCAACACAATGTAAGCAAACATCAATAGAGATCATGAAAATGTTACATTGTGGTCCATATTTCATATCCCTCTCTCTGGGTGTATATGGTTTTCTTCAGTGAACAACTGAAACTGGTTTGAGACATTTCTTTGTTGCAGAGAGCCATGGACCTCAGAATTGATCGTCATTGTATTATACAGTATTGTTGTTGCCATGTATAATGATCTCCTGGTTCTCCTCGTTTCACTCAGCATCAGTTCATGCAAGTGTCTCCAGGCCTCTCTGAAATCATCCTGCTGGTCGTTTCTTACAGAGCAATAATATTCCATAACATTCATATACCATAGTTTATTCAGCCACTCTCCAATCGATGGGCATCCTTTCAGTTTCCAGTTTCTAGCCACTACAAAAAGGGCTGCCACAAACATTCTTGCACATGTGGGTCCCTTTCCCTCCTCTAAGATCTCTTTAGGATATAGGCCCAGTAGAAACACTGCTGGGTCAAAGGGTATGCACAGTTTGATAACTTTTTGAGCATAGCTCCAAATTGCTCTTCAGAATGGTTGGATCCGTTCACAGTTCCACCAACAATGTATTAGTGACTCAGTTTTCCCACATCCCCTCCAACATTCATCGTTATCTTTTCCTGTCATTTTAGCCAATCTGACAGGTGTGTAGTGGTACCTCAGAGTTGTCCTAATTTGCATTTCTCTGATCTTAAAAATTATTTTCCAAACTACTATTGATAACTATTTTCTACTTTGTTCCTCCTCAAAAGTATTTTTCTTCTGACCTCTCTTCTCTTCCTCTCCCCCTTTTCATATTCCTTCCCTCCAACTTTGCTGAAGGGTAAGATAGATTTCCAAACCAATGTTGAATTTGTATGTTATTTCCTCTTTGATTGAATTCTGATGGAAGTCATTCTCCCAACCCTCCTCTTCTTCCCCTTTATTGTAAAAACTTTTTCTTGCCTTTTTGTGGCAAATAATTTATGCCATTCCACATCTCTCTTTTCCTTTCTTCTAGTTCATTCCTCTCATATCCTTTAATTTGTTTATATATTATCCCTTCATATTCAACCCACACCTATGTTCCCTCTCTCTATACTCCTTCCAATTGCCCTAATGATGGGGAAGTTCTTATGAGTTACAAGTATCATCCTTCCATGTAGGAAAGTAAACATATGTCTTACTATATACTTTATGATTTCCCTTTTATGATTTATTCCTTATGCTTCTCCTTAGTCCTGTATTTGAAAATTATATTTTCTATTCAGCTCTGGTCTTTATATCAAGAATGTATGAAAGTCCTCTTTTTCTTTAAATATCCGTTTACCCCTGAAGAATTATATATACTGTTTTGCTGAATAGGGGATTCTTGATTGTAATCCTAGCTCCTTTCTCCTACAAAATATCACATTTCAAGTTCTCCAATCCTTCAATGAATTATCCTGACTATGGGTCCACCATACTTGAACTGTTTCTTTCTGGATACTTGAAATATTTTCTCCTTGACCTAGGAATTCTGGAAGCTGACTATAATATTCCTGAGGATTTTCACCTTGGAATCTCATTCAGGAAGTGATTCGTAGCTTCTTTCAATTTCCAATTTGTCCTCTGGTACTAGATTATCGAGAAAATTTTTTTCTGATAATTGCTAGAAAAATTATGTCTAGGATATTTTTGAGCTTTTAGGTAGAAATGAAATGATGTCCCCTGGATCTATTTTCCAGTTAGTTGTTTTTCCAATGAGATATTTCACATTTTTTTCATTCTTTTGGTCTTACTTTATTGTACCTTGATTTTTCATAAAATCATTAATTTCCATTTGCTCAATTATAATTTTTCAAGAATTATTTTCTCAATGAGCTTTTGTACCTCCTTCCCCACTTGTCCAATTTTGCTTTTCTAAGACATTCTTCTCATTAGTGTTTTTATAGTTTCTTTTGCAACATTCTCAACTCTTTCCCCAGTTTTTCTTTTATTTCTCTTACTTGATTTTTAAATATCTATTGAGCTCTTTCACATCCTGAAATAAATTCTTAGTTTTCTTGGAAACTTTGGATGGAAAAACTTTGACTTTGTTATCTTTTGAGTGTATGTTTTGATTTTCCTTGTCATCATAATAACTTTCTATGGTCAGAGTCTTTTTCTGTTCTTTGCTCATTTTCCTAGCCTATTACTTGGCTTTTAACTCTCTTTCCAGGGTGAAGAGTGTAATGTCCCAAGCATCAGGGGTTTTGTGCAACTGTTTTCATAAATCCTTCTAGCGACCTATACTGAGCCAGCATTGCAACTGGGATCTGTGGGTTAAGACTTCTGGAAGTCACAGCTTTTGCTCCTGCTGCTACTGTTGATCCCTTCTGTCTTAATTCAATGGCTTCCAAAGCCTGCTTCTAATTTGCTGGGGCTCCCTTACCCACTAATGAAACAAAACTTTCCTGACAACCTTCCAAATCACCTTTGGTGTCCTGGATTGAAAGGTCGAAATTGTTGTCAGCTGGAAAATTGTTTTATTACATATTTTGATGGGTTCTATTGCACTATAGTTTTTAGAGTCATTATTTGAAAGTATTTGGAGGTGTTTGATAGTAGCTACTACTTCTCAAAAAAAGGAAAAAAAGAGGTAATTGAAAGGATATAAATAACAATTCATCTATATTTTTTCTCATTTCTATAAAATCTTTATGATGAGTCACATACCTATCAAGTTCAACATCCTTAGTGAAAAGGAGTAGAAAAGCTTACAAAAATGATTTGTCGACTATAAAAATGATTTAGCAGTCATACAATTGATTAAAGAATGCAAAGAATATTAGATGCCACTGTCCTTATTGTAGGTAATCATTGGATGGAATAGAACTTCATTTTACTTTGAGCTACTGAATATTGAACACTGCAGTGATTTTATTATGACTACACCCCCCCCAATTTTTGGTCTGTCTCACTTTTTTATCCCTTTCCCTTTTTCTTCTGCCCTCCTTTCTATTAGCCTCCCCCTTTGCTCCCCCTTTTCCCTCCTATTTCCCTGCAGGGTGAGACAAGTTTCTATAACAAGCTAAGTATATATGATATTTCCTCTTTGAGTCAAATTCTATGAGATTAAGGTTCAAACAAAGCTCATCCCCTTTTCTTTCCATCAACTATAATAGATCTTTTGTGCCTTTTCATGTAATGTAATTTACCCCCCCATTTTATTTCACTTTTCCTCTTCTCTCAGTACAATGTTTTTTTATATCATCACATTAAAGTCATTTTATGCCTATACATTCTAAGTATTCCCCTGAAAAAGATACACTTCTCAAAAGTTACATATATTACCTTCTCATGTAGGTTGTAAAGATTTTAACCTTTTAAAACATGTTTTTCTTCCCTTTTGACCTTCTTATGTTTCTCTTATGTATTGTATTTGAAGATCAAATTTTCTGTCCAACTCTGTTCATCAAAAATGACTGAAACATCCCTATTTTGTTGAATGTCCATTTTTTTCCCTGAAAGATAATGCTTAGTTTTACTGGAGTTCTCACAACTAGTCTGCTGATCCACTATTTTTCTGAACCAGGACAGAATAGTCAAGGATGCTGTATTTTGGTTAAGAGCCCCCCATTAGATTCCTCATGACTGGACTCATTACCCTGGACCTCCCCTCATGGTGCCTGCACTGGGCCGAATCCCTTTCTGCCCAATTGAGACAAACCTTTCCTGAAGTCCTTCAAATATATCACATGCTAGAAAATTATCACACTCCAAATATTTGTGGATTCTGTCACTCCAAAATCTGTTAAGAGCCTTGATCTAGTGCTGATTCTGAGGGAAGTCAGGAAGAAAACAGGCAAAGTCCTGTCTACTCTCACCCACTTTTGCTCCACCCCTACTGCAGTGATTTTTAAAGTAGTTTTTGCAATAATAATATTTAGCTATTTTGAAAAACAGTTCTCAACTTGTCTTTGACAAAGAGTCAAATCCAATTTTTTCCTACAAATATTTTTAAGCACCTATCAGGTTTACTTTTTAAGCTACTGATGGAGATAATCTGTCAGATAAATCATATAATCTTATTCCCCAGAAGTTATCCAAGCCTATTTAGTAGCATGAATACATTTTAATACAATTACCATGGATTTCCCTCTTTTGATTCATCTTAAAACTTGTCTTTCATTAGCTCATTCCTCTTACCATTAAACTTTTCTCTAATTTCCTTAATAATTTTATTCATGAGGAATTTCAATACTATTAAGTATTATACAATTATTTCATGATTCTGGTGCTTTGTATTATAATTTGGGTCTTTTCACTTTTTTATTTGTATGAATGTTGTTCTAGAAGCTTCTATTTGACATAGGAATCTTAGGTAACATCAACTGCAACAATTTAGATAGTGCTTTAACATTTGTAAGGTTCTTTACAAATACCTCATTTTTTTCCTCACATATCTTGCGAAGTAGGTGTTATTATTATCTCCATTTCACAGGTGAGTAAATGAAGGTAGACAGAGGTTAAGCCCAGAGTCACATTACTTTTATCTAAACAGTATTTAACTCAGGTCTTTATGATTCCAAGACAAACACCATATATACTATACTACTTACCTTCTCATGTTGGAATGTTTTGTATGCTATCCCAATATTTTATAACTGAAAACCTGAAGATAAAAATGTAGAATGGTATTTAAATAATACAACTCATCAATCAGTGATTAGTTTGATAAAAACTAGCCTAACTACTGTTTCTTTACTTTAATTATTGAGTTGTAGAAGGTGAGAGTTTAAATGATCTCAACAACCATCTAGTCTAATCAATAAATGAAAAACACCCATCTAGAACATACTTGACAAATTGTTATCTGGATTTTGCTTGAAGACCAGGAAAGAGGGAAAATCCACCAACTCTCAAGACTATTCTTTGTACATCAGCAATTGTTAGGAAGACTGTTGTGAACCTAGATTAACATCTTTTCAAATTCTATCCGTCCCTCTTGGCTCTGTCTTCAGGGGAGGGAGTGAAAGAACAAGCATTTTTAAACCATGTTCTATGTATCAGGTGCTGTTCAAAGGGCTTACAAACATTATCTCATTTCACATTTCTGGGGTCAGAAAGAACCAAGTGTGATCCCTTCTCCATATGACAGCTCTTCAAATACTTGAAGACTGCTAGTATTTTTCCCTATTAATCTTTCCTTTATCAGACTAAATAGGTCCTCTTCTTTTAACCAATCTTTATATGTTATAGATTCAATAGCCTTCAACATGCTGGTTGCCATTCTCAATATTCATTCATCAATGATCTTCTTAAATGTTGGCTCTCAGAACTAAGCAAAACTCTCTAAATGAGGTTTGTTAAAGATATAGTAAGCAGAAACTATTAATTCTAGGATTATAGACTAATTAATTATATTAATCCTAGGATATCATGCCCATCTTAATACAACCCAAAATTGTGTTAGCTTTTGTGGTTATCATTTCATACTGGTAATCATATTAAGCTTGCTATCTCACAACCACCTCTCTCCAAAACTTTAAAATTTTTTTATTTTAAAGAAACAGCCTTTTAAACATGCCTTTCTCATCTCACAATTTTGAAGTCGAATTTCTGTACCCACATCTAAGACTATATATTTATCCTTACAAAATTTCATATATAGAAGAAGAATTAGATCCAGGCCAATGCCCCAGCCTGTCAAGGTTGTTTTGCTGCAATCAGATGCATTCAGAAGTGGTGGGGATGATTATTTCCAAGAACAGTTGTTGATAGTTCAGTTGTTGATAGTGCAGTTCTCTAATCAAGTACTCCTGGGATATGTACTTGCTTCTGTTTTGCTTAACATTTTTATCAGCCAACTTCTGATCTCTTTCTAATGCTCTTCTTTTCAGAGCTTATACTGCATCTTATTTTTGACTTCTTAAGATGATTTTCTCCCCAAATTCTTGACTCTCTTTTACCCTTCTCTCTACTTTCCTTTTAGATTCTTTTTTTCCTCTCTGTACTTTTAGTATGGAACTCTTAGTTACATCTATAAATCCAGGTAGAGCTATATGTAGATGACTTCTAAAACTACATATAGTACCAACTCTGATCTCTGCCCCAAATTACAGACTAAGTCTACCAATAGGAAATCTTCATCTGGTTATCCCACTAGCACTGTAGCACAGTATATGTAAAATGGAGCTTATTATTTACTCTCAATCTTCTTATCCTTTATTTTTTTCTGTAAGTGGCATTAATATAGTTTCCCTTGTTAGAAATTTTATTTTCTTTTTTTCTCTTTCTGCTGTCTTACCTCATATCTAATTGATTATTAAGTCCTTCTATTTTACCTGCAGTCTCTAATCCATCTTTTATTCTGCTTCCAGACTAATCCTTCTAATTAACAAATCTGTTTATATGCTTCATCTTTTTAAAGATCTTCATTATCTTCCCTTGCTTACTAAGCAAAGTTCACAGCTCTTTCCATGAAATTTTAGATGTTCTGTAATCTACTATGATAGAATCTTTCTGGTCTTAGCTCATTCTAGCTTTTGCCATATATTTTTGTGTTACAATCAAACTGGACCATCCTGTTCTTTAAATACATTTTTTTTATTTCCTACCTCCCTGACTTGTTCCTACTATTTTCTGAGCTCAGAGTATTCTTTCTTCTCTCTAATTCTTGAGTTCCCATTCAATCTTTGAAGGCCAAATACTACCTCCTCCATGAAACTTTTTATATTTTACTTAGTAATAATCTTTGTCCTTCTGTCTCCCTTCTGCCCAGACTTCATAAAACCATGCAATACTTATCTAATGCATTTATGTATTCTTTTGCATTATATTTATTTGTGCATATATTTGTTATTGTGGATTCATGTAAGATCCAAGTAGTATGGGATTATATTTCAACTAAACTTTTCATTTCCTTAATGCATAGATAATTATTGGTATGCAAAAAGTAAAGATAAATATTAATTTGACTGAATTAAATCAGAAATTAACTATATCTGTCTCTTAGTGAACTTGGGCATGTCTTATAAGGTACATTTTGTGCTATAATAACATGTGATTTCATAATTTTGTTGTTCCTTTTCCATTGAAGTAGACTGCAAATTCTTTGAAATCACATATTGTTTTATTTTTAGGATTAAATTTTTTTTTTGCATCCTCAGCATGTAAGATTTTTTTTCTTATGGTTGCCTATAGTAAGGTTAGTCAGTAAGTGTTTACTAATCATTTACTTTTTGCCACAAGAAACACCATGGGCATAATCACTGGGGACACAAATAGAGGCAGAAAAAAACTCAGTCCCTCAATGTCACATTTCAATGAGGGAAGAAAACGCACATAAACACATATATACAGACACACAGACACAGACACACACACACGTATGCTGGAAAGGAGGTATGGTAGAGAAAGTCTGTAGTACAATCTAAAGAAGAATGAAGACATGTCTGACTAAGTGTTTTGTTTTTAAACTGGAAATTCTAAGAGGGTCTATCTAATCAGAGGGAAAAGATGGGTAGAGTGAGAGAGTGGTTCAAGCTACTTAACAAATGCTTATTGAATTCCAAGCAAACATTATAATCAGCTTAGTTGAAAGAGGATTTTCATAAATTGTCTCCTCTATTCTTCTTTTTTTAAATTTCCTTTCTTTTATCCTAGTCGTTTCTCTATGTTATTTTACTTCTGAATACAGCGTAAGCCAGTTATAATTGAGATGTCAGCAGATTTGAGTATCATCCAGAACTGTTGTCCTGAAAGAACAAAGCCTCCTTCAGATCACTCAATATTTGTGTAAGGAAAGCCTATATGTACCATAGGTAATTGATAACATTTAGTTCATTTTTATATATAAATTGTATAATTTCTTTCCAAACATCAACTGTGAAGTTCTCTTTTCTGAAAAACAAAACAAAACAAAAAATTATTAGGATTTACATTTACTGAAAGGTCAGTATTGAAGCAAGATCTTTATTGAAAGCAAAATTGCTATTTTTTTTAGTTATTCCTTTTTTATAAATAAGGAAATAAGGCCAACAAGAGTTGACTGATGTACTTGAGTCTACACTAGGTGTTAACAAAGATATATGTTACTCATAGACCTTATTCCACTTTTTTGCCTCATTCCTCAATGTATCTAACAGTTCTTGGCTAAGAATCCTAATCAAGGTTCAGGATTTTTTCCATTAAAACATTCTCTCTCTCTCTCTCTCTCTCTGCATTTATGTTTATACACATACACACACGCATTTATGTGTATATACACACATAAATATGCATTTATGTATATACACTTATCTATGCACATGTATATATGCATGTATATGTATACTCATATCTATTATATGTATATATATATATATATATATACATATCTATCTATCTTTATACACATATAGAATACATGGAGAAAGACAGGAGAGAGAAAAGAATGAGATAGAGATAGAGAGACAGAGAGAGAGAGACAAAGACACAGAGAGAGACATACAGCAAAATAGAGAAACAGGGACTGAGAAAAAAGGAGAGTTTTATAGATCCAGACAGCTATCTAATGTATATCTTTTGTGCTTTTCTGCATCCTTTGTTCTTTAAAAAAAATCAGTTAAGGGGCAGCTAGGTGGTGCAGTGGATAAAGCACCAGCCCAGAAGTCAGGAAGACCTGAGTTCAAATATGTTCTCAGACACTTAACATTCCCTAGCTGTGTGACCCTGGGCAAGTCACTTAACCTCAATTGCCTCAGCAAAAAAAAAAAGCAAAAAAAAAAATCAGTTAAGTTTTCATTAATATAACTGGTTGATGAAATTCTAACCTGATTTTTCAGAGTGTTTACACAGACTTGCAAATATATAGATAGTCTAGATTTTCTTTTGGCAAAAAAGACAGTTAAATCTTCACACAGCAGGTGATTAAAAAGAAATGGTCATGACTAGGAAAAAGGATTGAACTCTATAACATTTTGTTTCTTTGTCTCCTAGAATTGTTTAGGAAGTCTGTTAATATATATGCTATCTAACCTTTGATTTTAGTGACCAAGGCCACATATTTTTAACTACAATTTTGTCAAGTAACTGAAAATACAGACAAAACAATCAATTATCCAGTAAGAGAAAACAGATTGAACAGAAATACAGAAATAATTTCATTTTGCAGTCAAATGTTACAATGGCTTCAGAAATGTAAATTGGTCTTTTGTGGATGGACTTGAAAAGATAAATGAATCTAAAATACAGTTATTATGCAATTTCTCATAGTCTCCTTAAAACATAATAATTTAAGTTATTTGCTATACAATGTTTTCCACATTATGACCATCTGGAAACCATCTACATCTTGATGAACTGATTCATGGACAGTCTTGAGGACAGAGGTAATGCTTGCTAATGTCATAATAACATTAATGATGATACTATTCAACTTCAAAGAAAGAAGCCTATTTAATATACATCTCATTTGTTTCTCTGGGCAAAGTATCAGAACTGAGAGTCTGTAGTATGACCTGCAATATCAAGAAATGTCAGAGGTGGGAAGACTCTCTCCATTCCATTCTCAGTATGATTTTCTACTTTATTTATTTATCATATCTTATTCAAAGCAAATTTCTGAATCAAACTTAAAGTCTACACATTAAGATTTCTGTCCTGCTTTTGCCACTGTTATGAAATAGGAAATTTTGTGTGTTTAAGTCTCTAGGAGGGTTTATGCAAAAAAGCAGTCATCTATGAGATATGATCTGAAAAATTCTCAGAAGATCTCTAAAGTTTTCTTTTGTCTGTCAGATATCACTACCTCTCTTTTTTAAAAATACAAATACTGTGACACAATTACTAATTTCATCCAAGAGAATGACAATAATGAGACAACATACCAAAATTTGTGGGATACAGCCAAAGCAGTAATAAGGGGAAATTTTATATCTCTAGATGTTTATTTGCATAAAATAGAGAAAGAGGAAATCAATGAATTGGGCTTGCAACTAAAAAAGCTAGAGAAAGAACAAATTCAAAACCCCCAATCAAATACCAAACTTGAAATCCTAAAAATAAAAGGAGAGATTAGTAAAATTAAAAGTAAAAAAAAAAACTATTGAATTAATAAATAAAACTAAAAGTTGGTTTTATGAAAAAACAACAAAATAGATAAACCTCTAATTAATTTAATTAGAAAAAGGAAAGAGGAAAATCAAATTGTTAGTCTCAAAAATGAAAAGGGAGAACTTTCCACCAATGAAGAGGAAATTAGAGCAATAATCAGAAGTTACTTTGCCCAACTGTATGCCAATAAATTTGATAACCTAAGTGAAATGGAGGAATATCTACAAAAATATAGATTACCCAGAGTAACAGAAGAGGAAATAAATTACTTAAATAGTCCCATTTTAGAAAAAGAAATACAACAAGTCATTAATCAACTCCCTAAGAAAAAATCCCTAGGACCAGATGGATTTACATGTGAATTCTACCAAACATTTAAAGAACAATTAACTCCAATATTATATAAACTATTTGAAAAAATAGGAATGAAGGGCTCCTACCAAACTCCTTTTATAATACAGACATGGTACTGATACCTAAACCAGGTAAAACAAAAACAGAGAAAGAAAATTATAGACCAATCTCCTTAATGAATATTGATGCAAAAATCTTAAATAAAATATTAGCTGATAGATTACCGAAAATCATTCCCAGAATAATACACCATGACCAAGTAGGATTTATACCAGGAATGCAGGGATGGTTCAATATTAGGAAAACTATTAACATAATTGACTATATTAATAACCAAATAAACAAAAAACATATGATAATCTCAATAGATGCAGAAAAAACATTTGATAAAATCCAACATCCATTCCTATTAAAAACATTAGAGAGTATAGGAATTAATGGACTTTTCCTTAAAATAGTCGGTAGCATCAGCTAGCATCATATGTAATGGTGATAAACTGGAACCATTCCCAATAAGATCAGGGGTGAAACAAGGTTGCCCACTATCACCATTACTATTCAATATTGTATTAGAAATGCTAGCCTTGGCAATAAGACAAGAAAAAGAGATTAAAGGAATGAGAGTAGGTCATGAGGAAACCAAATTATCACTCTTTGCAGATGATATGATGTTCTACTTAGAGAACCCTAGAGAATCAACTAAAAAACTATTAGAATTAATCCACAACTTTAGCAAAGTTGCAGGATACAAAATAAATCCACATAAATCATCAGCATTTTTATACATCACCAACAAAATGCAACAGCAAGAGATACAAAGAGAAATTCCATTCAAAATAACTATCGATAGTATAAAGTATTTGGGAATGTATCTCGAAGGGAAAGTCAGGAGCTATATGAGCAAAACTACAAAACACTCTCCACACAAATAAAGTCAGATCTAAACAATTGGAAAAACATCAAGTGCTCTTGGATAGGTCGAGTGAATATCATAAAGATGGCAATACTACCTAAACTAATCTATCTATCTATTTAGTGCTATACCAATCAAACTCCCAAGAGATTATTTAACTGACCTAGAAAAAATAACAAGAAAATTCATCTGGAAAAACAAAAGGTCAAAAATTTCAAGGGAATTAATGAAAAAAAATGCAAATGAGGGTGGCCTAGCTGTACCAGATCTAAAACTATATTATAAAGCAGTGGTCACCAAAACCATTTGGTACTGGATGAGAAATAGCGTAGTGGACCAGTGGAATAGGTTAGGTTCACAGGACAAAATACTCAATGACAATAGTAATCTAATGTTTGATAAACCCAAAGACCCCAGTTTTTGGGATAAAAACTCACTATTTGACAAAAACTGCTGGGATAATTGGAAACTAGTATGGAAGAGATTAGGCATTGACCCACACCTAACACCATATACCAAGATAAGGTCAAAATGGATTCATGATCTAGGCATAAAGAATGATATTATAAACAAATTAGAACAATGTAGGATGGTTTACCCCTCAGACCTGTGGAGGGGGAAGGAATTTGTGACCAAAGAAGAACTAGAGGTCATCATTAAGCACAAAATAGGTAAGTTTGACTATATCACGTTAAAAAGCTTTTGTACAAACAAAATGAATGCAGGCAAGATTAGAAGGGTAGCAGTAAACTGTAAAAATATTTTTACATCCAAAGGTTCTGATAAAGGCCTCATTTCTAAAATATATGGAGAATTGACTCAAATATATAAGAATTCAAGCCATTCTCCAATGGATAAATGGTCAAAAGATATGAACAGACAATTTTCAGACGAAGAAATTGAAACTATTTCTGGTCACATGAAAAGGTGCTTCAAGTCACTATTGATCAGAGAAATGCAAATTAAGACAACTCTGAGATACCACTACACACCTGTCAGATTGGCTAAAATGACAGGAAATCATAATGATAACTGTTGGAGGGGATGTGGGAAAACTGGGACACTGATACATTGTTGATGGAACTGTGAACAGATCCAACCATTCTGGAGAGCAATTTGCAACTATGCTCAAAAAGTTATCAAACTGTGCATACCATTTGACCCAGCAGTGTTTCTACTGGGCCTATATCCAAAAGAGATTTTAAAGGAGGGAAAGGGACCCACATGTGCAAAAATGTTTGTGGCAGCCCTTTTTGTAGTGGCAAGAAACTGGAAATTGAAAAGATGTCCATCAATTGGAGAATGGCTGAATAAATTATGGTATATGAATGTTATGGAATATTATTGTCCTGTGAGAAATGACCAACAGGAGGATTTCAGAGAGGATTGGAGAGACTTGCATGAACTGATGCTGAGTGAAATCAGCAGAACCAGGAGAACATTATACATAGCAACCAAACTATAGGATGATCAATTTTGATGGACATGGTTCTCTTCAACAATGATGTGAGTCAAAGCAGTTGTTCAGCGATGAAGATAGTCATATACATCCAGAGAGAGGCCTGTGGGACCTGAGTGTGAACCACAACACAGCATTTTAATGCTTTCTGTGAATATTTCCATGCATTTTGTTTTTCTTCTTAGGTTGT
>JAJPUD010006841.1:33883-54369 GCA_023553655.1 Myrmecobius fasciatus | reverse complement strand
TCTTTCTTTCTCTCTCTCTCTTTCTTTCTTTCTTTCTCTCTCTCTTTCTTTCTTTCTCTCTCTTTCTTTCTTTCTCTCTCTTTCTTTCTTTCTTTCTTTCTTTCTTTCTTTCTTTGTTTCTTTCTTTCTTTCTTTCTTTCTTTCTTTCTTTCTTTCTTTCTTTCTTTCTTTCTTTCTTTCTTTCTTTCTTTCTTTCTTTGTTTCTTTGTTTCTTTGTTTCTTTCTTTCTTTCTTGTAGTTTATTAGAAAAAAATGGATTGAAATGTTGTCACTAAATTCACCAGAAAGCAGCAATACAATACAACTTAAGAGTGATGGGAGAGGTCAGCACAAAACTCTGGGATCTGGGGTTCTTCTTGGACTGTGAGGAATGGTCTAGATGTTAAAGCATACTAAGGTGGAAGGCTTTGCCTTATTAGGTATGATTAGACACAAAGAACAATTTGCTGGCTGCAGCTGACTTTCTACTTGGAGTATACTTGCCTTAAGCAGCTTGGCTGTTAACTGAGGTCTACTTAATTTGTTCTTCTTATGCAGCCTAGACATTTGCCTTGTTTTCACCCCAGGTCTTAGGGGCAGGTGCCTGTTGGGCTTGGTGATAAAAAAAAGGTTAAGTCTCATGGATTAATGCATTCTTATTTTATTTAACCTTTAGCTTCCTTTGCAATCCTGTGTATTTTATTTTATGTACTTAAAAACATTATTATCAAAAGGAGTCCATAGATTTCATCAGATAGCCTACGAATATTTATTATCCCTCACACAAAGTTAGGCACCCCTGCATTAGAGAGATTTGGTTATCTAAAAGATATTGAGTACCTTAAGGGAGGAAGCATGCAGAAAACACCAAAACAAACTTGCCTTCTCCACAAATTTGACCCCATCTAACTGGCTTCCCATGTCTGCACATTTCTAAGATATAAAGGAAGGCAGCAAATACTCATATTCTAAATACTTTACAAGCTTCCAAAGTTGAGATAATAAAGAGGTAAAGGAGATATAAAAAATAAGACCTAGGCATTCTATTCCCAGAAGTCATTATCCATGTGAAAAGCTGACTCTTTAGGTGAACATAGGTTTAAAGATCATTGCACAGGAGAAATGCTATAAGTGTTTATGGACCAGACTGCATAGAGTTGTAACTAAAAATTTTGACATCTGAGATATCAGGTGTTCCAGGGATGTCAGCACCCTTTCCCCAGGCCACCCATCATGCTTTCAGCCCAATACCTGTAGTCCACATCCTGGAAGCAACTCCAGTATAGATGCAGCCTATCAATTGTTTCTGTGACTCCTATAGCCTACATTATTGCAGACCTTCACAAAAACACAACAAACTTGTGTCATCTATATTGTCACCTTCAAATGGTTCAGCATCACAAATAGATATGCTTTTATCACAAGAAATAACCTATGCTTTTATCACAAGAAATAACATTAAAAAGTGTTACCATCTGCTTTGCTGCTATACCCTAAGGAGTGTGAAACCTTTTCATATGAGTTCTTTGAGAACAGAGACTCTGTATGCTTTTCTATGTCTATTTCCATGGTTAAATACAGCGTTTCACACATAGCAAGTGCATAATAAATGTTTTTTCACTCATTCTCATTACACCTATTCTGATGCTTTATAGATTTTTTAAAAATATATATTTCTTTTGTTTTATATGACTCCTACATAAATAACAAAGAAAGATATCAATTTATGATATGTACATTTGGGAGGAAAATTCAAAATGTTGCATTAAGTCCAAACAGAGAAATTTTGTTGCCATCTGGGATGGAGTATACTCCATAGAAATAATGGCATATGAATGGGGCTCTAATAACTGCGTAGAAATCAGCTAAAAGGAGGAGATGACATTCCAAGTATGAGTAACATTATAAGGAAAGATATGAAAAAAAATAACTTGTAAACCTCCCCCTAGGTTCTATTATCCATCCTAGCTCCTATTTTACACATTTTAGTCAGTAAAACAAATGATTAGAGGTATTAGATAAAAACTTATAGCTCGGCCACAAATATTTGCAGGAAAGTGCTGTATAGAATTCTATATACCCATGATGGTTCAAAATTGTAGAGTGCTTTTAATGTCAGGAAAAAGACTTCAAAATTAGTAGGCAATAGGGAGTCCATGAAAGCGTTTGACCACCATTCTCCTCTGTCTCCCTCTCCATCCCTGATCTTTACATATAGAATATTAGTCTATATCATTCATATGATTGATTACATAGAAGTAACAAAGCAAAGGAGGGAAGACTTGTTGAAGTATTGGTTTATAAAGAAAACTGGTAATAATGAGGGCCTTTTACAGACTAGTGGCACTGGTAACAAAGAACAAAGGACAGATGTTTAAAAAAAACTTTTCAAAAGTAGAATGCCAACTATCTGATACCCTGGAGATTCATGCCACAATCTCCAGGATCTCTTCCTGCTTCTTTAACTTCCTTTTCTTAAAAACAAAACAAAATAAAACAAACAAACAAACAAAAACCTTTAACTGGACATATACTCTGACATATTCTTTCCTTATATATTTACACACACAAATTCATTTAATCATTTGTCATTATTGGAAATTATCTTTTTCCAACTATTTGTAATCATAGGTATAATTGTTATAAACATCCTTAAGTGGGTAGTTCTTATGTTTTTGTTTTAGAAATCATTTTTAAAAACTATTTCTAATGATTGAATTATGGGATCAAAAGGCATGATTATTCTTATTATTTCTACTTCTTATTTACAAATTGATTTCCAGAAAAGATTCAAATACTTTTGAAATACACCAGTGATGAGTAAGGCTACATACTTCTCTACAGCCCCACCATTATTCGGTTTCATTGCTAATTTGTTTCTCTGGGTATATATTTGTGTGTGTATGTGTATATATGACTTTGGAAGCATATGCATATGCATATGAATTCTATGGAAATGACTTGATTTCTCAGTACCTCAGAATTATTTCAATTTACATCTCTGACTACGAATAACATTTAAAATTTGTTAAATGATTATTAATAATTTGTGTTCATTCCTTTCAAAGTTATACATTCATGCCTTTTGACAATTTACTTTTTGTGGAAGGAAATTTATTTCCAGAGGTTTGCTTTCTTTCTTTCAGAATTCTTTACATTTCTTAGATGCTAATTTTTTATCTGTCATATTTTTCATACCTATTTTCTTTCCAATATGTTTTCCTTTTTGTTACAGGTTTGGATTTTAAAAATAAAAAGTAATTTTATTTAAGCATATTTATCTTTTCACAATTAAGTCAATAAATATCTATTAAGTTCCAGCTATGTATGAAGCAGTGGGCAAAGTGCTGGGAATATAACAAAAGGCAAAAAATGATTCTATAGTCAAGGAGCTCACTGTTTAAAGGGGAAATAAATATGCAAACTATGTTCAAATAATTTATAAAGAAAATAAATTTGAGGAACAAGAGAAATGAACTAGAATTAAAATAATGATGATTTCCATGTGCTTAATATAAAGAAAATTGAGATAAACTTTTTATTGCATTTTTCAACCTCTTTTTGTTGATTTTTTAAAAAAATTATATGTTGTCCAATTGAAATTCATTGAATCATACACTGCCTATTCCTGGGAAAGTTATTTAACTTCTTATCTTTGGTTTCCAATAAAATTAATGATTCCATAAAATAGATATCATAATAGCACCTATTTCTTTTTTTTTCTTTTCATTTTTTTTATTAAAGCTTTTTATTTGTATAACATATATATGGGTAGTTCCCCAACATTGATCTTTACAAAGCTTTCCATTACAAATTTTACCCCCAGTCCCCTCCCCTCCCCTAGATGGCAGGAAGTCCACTACATGTCAATAATGTTGAAATGCTTGAGAAGTTATGCAAGAAAAATCCTATCTACAAAAAAAAAAAGAATCAGAGAAAGGCAACACAATTCAAGCAAATGTCAATAGAGATCATGAAAATGTTACGTTGTGGTCCATATTTCATTTCCCTCTCTCTGGGTGTATATGGTTTTCTTCAGTGAACAACTGGAACTACTTTGAGACAATTCTTTGTTGCAGAGAGCCATGTCCATCAGAATTGATCATCATGTAATACTGTTGTTGCTGTGTATGATGATCTTCTGGTTCTGCTCGTTTCACTCAGCATCAGTTCATGCAAGTCCCTCCAGGCCTCTCTGCAATCGTCCTGCTGGTCGTTTCTTACATAGCAATAATATTCCATAACATTCATATACCATAATTTATTCAGCCACTCTACAATTGATGGGCATCCCTTCAGTTTCCAGTTTCTAGCCACTACAAAAAGGGCTGCCACAAACATTCTTGCACAGGTGGGTCCCTTTCCCTCCTCTAAGATCTCTTTGGGATATAGGCCCAGTAGAAAGACTGCTGGGTCAAAGGGTATGCACAGTTTGACAACTTTTTGAGCATAGCTCCAAATTGCTCTCCAGAATGGTTGGATCCGTTCACAGTTCCACCAACAATGTATTAGTGTCCCAGTTTTCCCACATCCCCTCCAACATTCAGTGTTACCTTTTCCTGTCATTTTAGCCAATCTGACAGGGGTGTAGTCGCACCTCAGAGTTGTCTTAATTTGCATTTCTCTGATCAATAGTGATTTGGAGCAACTTTTCATATAACTAGAGATGGTTTTAATTTCATCATCTGAAAATTGTCTGTTCATATCCCTTGACCACTTATCTATTGAAGAGTGGCTTGAATTCTTATATATATGAGACAATTCTCTATATATTTTAGAAATGAGGCCTTTATCAGAACCATTAAATGTAAAGATGATTTCCCAATTTGATGCTTCCCTCCTAATCTTGTCTGCATTTGTTTTGTTTGTACAGAAACTTTTTAACTTAATATAATCAAAATTATCCATCTGGTGTTCAATTAGGAGTTCCAGGTCTTCTTTGGACATAAATTTATTCCATCTCCACAGGTCTGAGAGGTAAACTATATTACGTTCCTCTAACTTGCTTACAAAGTCCCTCTTTATATCTAGATCATGAACCCATTTAGATCTTATCTTGGTATGTGGTGTTAGGTATGGGTCAAGCCCTAATTTCTTCCACACTAGTTTCCAATTTTCCCAGCAGTTTTTGCCGAATAGTGAGTGCTTATCCCAAAAGCTGGGGTCTTTGGGTTTATCGAATACTAGATTGTTAAGGTTATTAATAGCACCTATTTCAAAGAGTTTTTATAAGAATCATATAAGATAAAATATATTCTATTTTTGCATATGTACTTATATATAGTTCTGCCAACACTGAAGTGCTATGTAATGCTTGCTATTATATTATTATCCATTATTATTATATGCTATGAGCTATAAATATAAATGATTTTCCTGATAAATTGCTAACCAATTTTCCCAAATGTTATTTGTTAAATAATACTTCTTTTTACTAATGTTAGTCATTAGAATTATTAAAATGAAAATTTTAATTATTTTCTGGTATTCATACTATCCCATTTTTTATGCAGTATAGTTTTTGCTGATAAATATTTAGTAATATGTTTTAATTTTTTCAATAAAAGAATACTTAGAAAAAATAAGTATTGTAATTAATATAAATTTTATTTTGATTTCATATAGTCCCATGAAGAAAGTTTTTTGTATTGTGTTGAGAATTATATTAAATACATAAGTAAAAGAGAGTATTGTTATTTTTATAATATTAATTGGACCTAAGAGAAGTTGTTCTTATACAGTGTATATTTCCAGATATATTGATTTTCAAATATTTGATTGTTTGCATTATTATTAGAACTGGAATTTTTATTCTTGTTTCCTAATATTTATTCTATTAGATAAAAATACTAATGACTGAATAGATTAGTTATATATGCAGTGACCTTGCTGAACTCAATTAATTGTCTATATTAATTTGTTGGCTGACACAGTTTAATTTTGTAGATATGCTATCTTATCCCATGTAATGATGCTTTAATCTTGATATTTCATTAATATCTTTATTTTTGTTGTCATTACATTTGTTACAATTTCCAATAGGAAAAAAAAGGGAGAGAGACAAAGACAGAGACAGCAAGAGACAGAGACAGAGAAACACACACAGGCACATGTGTGTACACACACACACACACACAGAGTCAGAGAGCCAGAGCTAGACAGAAAGCCAGTCAGCTAGACACACACACACACACACACACACACACACACACACAAGCAGAGAGATAGAAAGACAGACTCAGAGAGAGATCAAGACACAGAGAGATTAACAGGATTATTTTGGACGGGTACAAAATGTATGATTTATTTAAATCAGATATTGGGTGCTAATTATTTCTTCTACTACAAAAGAAATGTTTAAAACATCAAATGCTAACAAGCAAATATTGACAAAGTCTTAAAATAAGAACATTAAAATATCACTTGGGACTATTGACCATGTACCTTATTTACTCTACTCTTTTTTGAAAGTTCATATTTTCGGGTCAGCATTTGAACTTTTAGTGCTGTAGTTTATCATTTCTTCAAGAAACTCTGCAGTAACTGAAGTACCTCTTGTTATGAATCAAACAAACCTCTCAGTGACTTCAAACTTCTTAACACTGAAAAGTAGCTCATAGGGATGGAAATATTCTTAGTTTATTGATTAGTCTTCTATGCTTTAGGAAAGAAACAATGCAAAAGGAGCAGGTAGGACTTTTAAAACTGTCTCAGGCTCACTTGTTAACATCCATGTTTACTGCCATTTATGGGAAGACATCTTTGCTACTTGGGTGGGGAACATGAAGAAGAAATTCATTTCACTACTAATAAGAAACAATTGAATGAAGTTCAAGGCAGACAGATAATATAATCATAATAGTTAATAGTTATAGTTTGTGAGATATGTTTGGTCACACATAATAAAGGCAGAAATTCAACTCAGGAAAGATAATGGAAGTGGGGGCAATGACAATTGTTCTCTTAGTTTTTCAAATTGGATAGATATATTGGTATGGTAAAATTCAAGTGTTTTGGTGAGGAAAAATTCTGATGAGTGAGGAGAAAGGATAATTTTTTATTTTTGATGTACAAAACTGTTGATTTCATTGTAGAGCTCAGTTATCTTCCTCTAGTCTCCCCGAAACCTTTTAGTTAATTAATATATTGTTAGCAAATAGGTAGTATAAAGTAACAAAGCAAGAAACAAAATTGCAAAGTGAAACCAAGAAAGCACTAATAAATTATTCCATTGAATCAGGATGCATACAATTACTTACAAACTGTCATAAAGTAACTAAAAACCACATCCTGAGGCTATGCACTATACCAAGGGAAGAAGTTAGGATTTATGGTAAAGGTTCTTTGTTTCTGCTTACTGCCCATGGTAATAAGACTCACATAAGCTCCAGGTGTCTTCAGTTGTTTGTCTGGAGCTGCTCACTTGAGAATTTCAGTACCAGCTCTAATCCTGATCATTGGTGAGGAATGAAGGGGTGAAATTCTTGGAGATGGTCAAAAGAGGAGTTCGTTTATTCAAAATTCCCTCAGCCTTATATACCCTAATATTCTTATATAACTATAGCTCACTAAGCTTAACTTTTTATGCTATTAACTTTTTGGTTTTTGATGAAGATGCATTGGCTCTGGCAGACAGATTTCATAACTTGCCAGAAGGGCAGTGTCCAGTGTGAGCAGCTCCAGTATCTTTAGATATTCACCAGACAATGTAGTGAGATCCGGAGAGTGATGAATGGAAGGGACCAAATAGACTAACCACTTGGGGCAGAGGGTTTACTTGTGTCTCTACAAATGGAAAAGGAATCCTATGGGTGCCAATAAATGCCACCTTGTCCATCAGAGAGAGATGGAAAAAGAGAAGAACTAAGAAACTAAGGAAAAGACCCAGGAAACATCGGGTGGTTCCATCTCTGACTGTGCCAAACCACTGAAAGAGCATGGCAGTTAATTCTAATGTGTATGGCAACTGACTTATGAACATTACCATGACCATAAAAATAATTAATGAGACTGATGCAGGACTTCAAAATCTGCAGGAATCGTTGAATTCCCTGACACATGAAGCGATGGACAATATATTGACTTTAGACTATCTCTTGACTGCTGAAAGAGGTATATGTTTGGCTGTGAATTGATAGTTACCTTCTATACCTTCCTTTTGGGACTTATGGGAGGGAATCTTTTACAGTATCTTGTTTATTCATATTGTTTCTTATGTTATTACTTGCTTGTGTGATATTGCTACTAGTTTATATGATTCCTCCCGTGCTGATGGATTAAACCTCTGACATATACTTGCTTCAATTAAAACAAAAAAAGGAGATATGTAGAAGGGCACAGATAGTGGGGGGACTCTGGGTGAAGTATAAGACATTTCAGCCCAGAGGGAACCTGCTGACACTGTGACACTGTCTGGTTCAACTCCCCATCTCCTCTAAGGGCCCTCAGCCTTCCTGAGAAGTAAGGGGACAGCAACTTGTACTGCAATTTAAGCAGTGTGATATGAAGTGGCAAAGAGTCATCTACATGCAATAGCAAGTTGTTTATGTTGTCCCACACATGGACTATACAGTTAGTGCATGCACAATGTTGCTTTGGTTATATAAGGGTATTAGGGTATTTAAGGCTGAGAGAATTTAGAATAAACAGACTCCATGTTTGACCATCCATGTGAGTTCCGTCTCATCACTCTTTTTCTAAGACCAAGGACTTGGGCTGGTAACAAGGTCCTTCAGAGAGCTAGTCTGGATACAACATCTATATACTTATATCCATCAATTTTTTTTCAGAAAATTATACAAACACTATACCTAAGATCCATAAAAATAATTTGGATAACTATTTCATTATAATGGTTTCTTTTTTAATTCTGTTATTTATTTTTTGCATTTAAAAAGATTATTCTATATTAATGTTTTTTAAGAAATGATGAGCAGGTTGATTTCAGAAAGACCTGGAAGGAATTACATGAACTGATACTAAGTGAAATGAGCAGAACCAAGAGAACATTGTGCACAGTAACAAGAAGATTATGTGATGATCAATTGTGATGGACTTGGTTCTTTTCAACTGTGAAGTAGGTCAAAGTAATTCCAATTGACTTGTGATGGAGAATGCCATCTATATCCAGAGAGAGGACTATGGATACTGAAAGTGGCTGACAGCATAGTAGTTTTATCTCTTTTTTGTTGTTGTTTGTTTTCTTGTTTTTTTTTATCATGTTTATTTTTTCTCTTTTGATATGATTTTTCTTGCACAGCATGATGAATACGGAAATATATTTAGAAGAATTGCATATGTTTTGCTAATTTGGATTGCTTGCTGTCTTAAAGGGGGGAAGAAGGAGAAAAATTTGGAACACTACTTTTTGCAAAAGTAAACATTGATAGATGGCACAGCGAATAGAGCACTAGCCCTGAATTCAGGAGGACCTGAGTTCAAATTTGGTCTCAGACTCTTAACACTTCCTAGCTATGTTAAGTGACCCTGGGCAAATCACTTAACCTCAATTGCCTCAGGGGAAAAAGTAAATATTAAAAACTATCTTTGCATATATTTGAAAACAAATTAAATACTATTTAAAAAAGATTATTCTGAAATGAATGTCACCACAATGCTCAAGAGATTTTTGACAAAAAGAATCATAGCTCTAGTCACATTAATATACCTTGTGTACTTGCAAAATGTGATCTTAAAGCAGAAGTGAGGGAGCAGAGAGAGGCCAGTTGTTTCTTTCAAGGGGCTATGTAGTATTTACTAAAGTCATTAGATGATATGGTAGATAGGACACTGAAGTTTAGAAGACCTGAGTTTAAATGTGGCCTTAGATAATCGTGATCTTGTGGATCCTGAGAAATGACTTAACTGCTTCAGTTTCCTCATCTGAAAAAAATGAGAATGATAATATACCCATCTGTAAGGATTATTATGAAGATTAAATGAAACAACAATTGTAAGGAACTTTGTAAACCTTAAAGCACTATGCAAATCATGTTTATGAGGAATAAAAGTTGTTACTGCTATTGTGGCTATATTATTATTGTTATTACAACCCTGCAGGTTAGCAATATCTGTCCTGCTATAGGATTGAGGAAGTGCTGAGCCTGTGGTAAGGACATACTTGCACATCACACCCATAAAATTTGTCTTTTAAAAAAAGTATTTAGTATTTCCCCCAGTTACATGTAAAACATTTTTAACATTTGTTTTTTTTAAACTTTGAGTTCCACATTCTCTGGCTTCCTCTCCCCCCAACACTGCATAGAGAAGGCACAGGTGAAATTATGCAAAGCATTTCTATAAAAGTCATATGATAAAAGAAATCATAGATTCCCCTCCTTCCAAAAAATCCCTCAAGAAAAATAAAGTAAAAAAGTATGAATCAATCTATATTCAGATATAATCAGTTCTTTCTCTGGATATGGATAGATTAGTACTATGTCATTCAGCCTAGTCTTGGATCAAACAATTTTCTCTTTAAGAGCTCTCACAATTACAATGATATGGATTGGGTTAGTCATGCCCTGGAATGGGCATGAGCCTAGGGTTATGTATGAGTCTAGGACAAGTGGTTATTTCAGCTGAATAAAGAGAAGGACTTCAACTCCCTCTACCCTTGCCAACATGTTGATGTAAAAACAGTTATTAATTTGGAAATCCCAGCCTTGACCCTTACTTCATGCTCAATGCCTTATTGTAAAATGAGAAACAAAACACCTCAGTGCACTACAAGAGAATTTCCAATTTCATGCCCTGAATAAGCCCAAGGCTCATTGGCAATCCTAGCCTTGAAAATGATTAGAGCAAGTACTTTGGTTTTAAAGATACATTTCCTTTTTGTGAACAACAATATCAAGCACCATCTCTTGCCCAAATGCCTTTCCTGAGAACTCCAGTTTCTAGTGTCCTTGCTTATAAATTCCTTTTTGTTTAGAGGCAGTGTGCTATAATGGATAGAGAACTTACCTTAGAGGCAGAAAAGTCTGAAATCAAGTCCTGTTCCTGGCAGTGCAACTCTGGACAAATCCCTCACTCTGTCCCTGTTCTAGGCAATCCCCTAAGGATTTCCTATAAATTGTGGATAGATAAAATGCCAGTCTGCATTGATAGAAGGCATTTCTTCATCTGAATGTTCCTTCTATCAATGAAATCACAGGGAATTGCACATCACCCCCTCTCCCCAACCAATTTGGTCTTTTAAAAAAGAATTTTTTTAATTTAATATTCCCTTCAGTAAAACATTTTTTAACATTTGTTTTTAATATTTTAAGTTCCACATTCTCTCCCATATCTTGTCTTATTTTCACATATGTCATTCCTCTCTGCCTTCCTCCCCCTTCTTCCCTAGAACATCCTTAACAGCAAGGACTATTTCAATTTTGTCTTGGTATTTCCACTATTTAGGACAGTGTCTAGAACAAAGATTCTAATGACAGTGCCTGGTACATACTGGGTGATTAATAAATGCTTTTCAAAGGAAAGATTCTAATTCTAACTAGAGCAAAGCAATCCTAAGCATTTTTAGTGCATCCATTACTATAGTACTTGAAAAGTAAGTCATCTGGTAACAAAGCATGTAAAGGACTGGATGAATAATTATATTTAAAAAATATTTTCTCTTCTGTCGCAAGAACAATTCTTATTATATATTAATAAGTCATCACTGTATTAGCTGTTATAACTGTATTAGCTATAATAGCTAATACAGTGATCATTCATATGCTAAAGCAATTTATTTATATAATTCATTTAGGAAGTTTGACTCCATTTTAGAAATAAAATTATTTCTTCTAGAACACGAAGTTTCTGATAATTAAGTGAGGGATAGTGACATGCCTTTTGTAAACAAGTTCCTCGTGACTTGAGAAATATACTCATATAAACATATTTGCATGTCATTATAATTTGATTTTTGGTCTATCATGAGAAAGAAAAGAGTCAAATAATTCAAATCACATTACATTTTAGACTTTAGAACCACTTCTGTAATCTTCTTCACTGCCTAGCATTGGCTTTTGTATAGCCATTTAATTAAATTCATTGAATTTAATTCTTAATTCGGGCAAGATAATTGACTGTTAAGCTTCCAAGCTTTCTTTATTATCTATTTTGGTTGTTGAATTATCTCCTAGGAATTTCAAGAAATTTGAATTGAATGCTAGTGGGACAAGATGCAGAGGAAAACAAACTGTTTCATTAGGAATAAAGAAGTAAAGCAGTAGCCTGCCTTACTAATAGCTGTTAAAAAACACAGAGAATAACTGGCCACATACCTTAATTTGAGCTGCATTCAATTCCTTAGTCTTTTGAGTACCATCATCACTCAAAGTCTGGTAGGTTCAATTGCAATAGGTATTTATATCAAATGTGGCAGAAAGACTACAGCCCATGCAATCTATTAATGACAAGGAACAAAAGAAAATATGTGCTACATTCAAATGATTTTGTGAAAGCTAATCTGGGTCATAAACAATTTGGGTGGGGGGGTGGAGCCAAGACGGCGGAGTGAAAAGGTGACTCTTTGTGTCCTCCTCCGAACTTCTCTCAAATCAACAATAAAATAAGCCTCTGAACTGATCTTCAAGTAAACGAATCAGGAAATATTTGTATACTCCTTGCAGATATCTCTGAAAAACTTCACATCAGGTTTGTCTAGCTCGGACAGAGGGATAAACAGAGGACTCCGGTGTCAGAGAACTCTGGTGGAGGCCGGAAGTGAGGGTGGGACTCAGCTCAATTCAGCTCAGACTGGAAAAAAACTCCAAACTCCAAACTCTAAATTCCAAACACATGGAGTTTATCTGAGGTACTTGGGACACTCTGCCCTGATTGGGGACAGGTGTTCTGGCACACTTGCCTTGTTTAAGGAGTAATTCGGACTTAGTCCTAGCCCCCACCGGCCCAGCACCTTAAATTAATTCGCCGAAGCGCCCCAGGGCAAAATCTTCAGCCGGCTGTTTCAGCCGCCTTTTTTTTTTCCCCTACCTTAAAGAGATATTCACGCTGTCTAAAAAAAAATGAAGAGGCAAAAGAGAGCTCTCACCATAGACAGCTTTTATAAAGAAAGAGAAGACTCCAGATCCAGAGGTTCCTTTAAACATAACTCAAGAGGAAATCAGCAAGGACCATCACTGGTCCCCGTTTCAAAAGGCCTTTCTGGACGATTGCTTAAAGAACCTAATAAAAGAGCTGGAGGATAAATGGGAAAATAAATTGAAATTAGTGCAAGAAGGATACAATATCTTGCAAGAAGGATATGATGCCCTGCAAAAGAGATATGAAAAAGACACCAATCTATTGAAAAATAAAATTAGTGAAGTGGAAAAAGAGTGCAATGAACAAAAAAATTCAATTGGCCAGTTACAAATGGAGCTTAAAAAGGTAACTGAAGAAAACAACACTTTAAAAATCAGAATTGAACAAATGCAAGTGAATGACTCACTAAGACTTCAAGAATCAGTCAAACAAAAACAAAAAAATGAAAAATTAGAAGAAAATATGAAATATCTCCTAGGAAAAACAACTGACTTGGAAAATAGATCTAGGAGAGACAATCTAAGGATTATTGGACTTCTTGAAAGCCATGATGAAAAAAAGAATCTAAACACTATCTTCCAGGAAATCCTGAAAGAAAACTGCCCTGAGATTGTAGAATCAAAGGGCAAAATCACCATTGAAAGAATTCACTGATCACCTCCTGAAAGAGACCCCAAAATTAAAACCCCAAGGAATATCGTGGCTAAATTTCAGGACTATAACACCAAGGAAAAGATTCGTCTAGCAGCTAGAAAGAAACAATTCAAATACTGAGGATCAATAATTAGAAGCACACAGGATGTGTCAGCCTCCACATTGAAGGATCGAAGGGCCTGGAACCAGATATTCCAAAGGGCAAAGGAACTTGGATTACAGCCAAGAATATCCTATCCAGCTAGAATGAGCATTATCCTCCAGGGAAGAAGATGGTCTTTCAATGATATAGGTGAATTTCACCTATTTCCAATGAAAAGACCAGATCTGAACCAGAAATTCGACATCCAAACACAGAACTCAAGAGATGCATAAAAAGGTAAAAAGGAAAGGACTCTTGAGAACTTTATTTCTACTAGGGGGATGATTAAAGTTTGGGGGTATAATTAACTAGATATTACTTTGATAATAAGAAAAAGAGAACTAGAGGGGGAAAGGTTGTCATACTGGGGAAAAGAGGAGAAAAGTGGTAAAAATAAGATCTAAAAAAAAGAAGGTAAAAACAAGGTAAAATCTCTTGAAGAGGCAAAGAAAACCTAATACAATGGAGCGAAAGAGGGGAGGGAGTTGAGCATTGTGTAAATCTTACTCTCATCAGGTTGGGCTCTAAAAGTGTATATCACACACTTGATTTCACATAGAAACTTCTCTGTTGCTAGAGGGAAGTGGGAGGGAAAAGAGGAAAAGAAAGGGATAAACTAATAGAAGGGAAAATAGAAGAATCAGGGGAAAGGAGTAAAAACAGGGGGAAGGGATCTAAAGGGTGGAGTATTGTTTGGAGGAGGGGGTCATCAGAAGCAAAGTACTGAGGAGGGGGGAAGGGAGAAAGGGGAAAGGAAAGGGGAAAACATAACTTGGGTAAATAAGATGGCAGGAAATAAAGAATTAGCTATTCTATCTGTGAATGTGAATGGGATGAACTGTCCCATAAAGCGGAAGCTGATATCAGACTGGATTAAAAACCAGAATCCCACAATATGTTGTCTACAAGAAACACATCTAAAACATAGTGACACATATAGGATGAAGGTAAAAGGCTGGAGCAGGACCTATTATGCTTCAGGTGAACAAAAAAAAAGCAGGGGTAGCAATCCTTATCTCAGATCAAGTAAAAGCCAAGATAGATGTAATCAAAAGAGATAAGGAAGGAAACTATATTTTATTAAAGGGTACCATAGATAATGTAGCAATATCTATACTATGTATATATATATATATATATATATATATATATATATATATATATGCACCAAGTGCAATAGTACACAAATTCCTAGGGGAGAAATTAAGAGAGGTGCAAGAAGAAATAGTCAGCCAAATGATACTAGTGGGGGATCTCAACCTTGCTCTCTCAGAATTAGATAAATAAAACTACAAAATAAACAAGAAAGAAACTAGGGAGATAAACCAATTGTTAGAAAAGTTAGGTATGATAGATCTATGGAGAAAGTTGAATGGAGACTGTAGGGAGTTGACTTTTTTCTCAGCAGTCCATGGAACCTATACAAAAATTGACCATGTATTAGGGCATAAAAACCTCAAAATCAAATGCAGAAAGGCAGAAATAGTAAATGCATCCTTTTCAGATCATGATGCAATAAAAATCACATGCAATATAAGGCGAGGAGAAAATAAGCCAAAAGTTAATCGGAAATGAAATAATCTAATCCTGAAGAATGAATGGGTGAAAGAGCAAATCATAGACACAATCAATAATTTCATCCAGGAGAATGACAATAAGGAGACAACATACCAAAATTTGTGGGATACGGCTAAAGCGTTTATAAGGGGCAATTTTATATCTCTAGATGCTTACTTGCATAAAATAGAGAAAGAAAAGATCAATGAATTGGGCTTATTATTAAAAAAAAAAACTAGAAAAGGAACAAATTAAAAACCCTCAATTAAATACCAAATTGGAAATTCTAAAAGTAAAAGGAGAAATTAATAAAATTGAAAATAAGAAAACTATTGAGTTAATAAATAAAACTAAGAGTTGGTTCTATGAAAAAACCAACAAAATAGATAAGCCTTTAGTTAATTTGATAAGAAAAAGGGAAGAAGAAAATCAAATTGTTAGTCTTAAGAATGATAAAGGAGAACTTTCCTCCAATGAAGAGGAAATCAGAGCAATAATTAGGAGTTACTTTGCCCAACTTTATGCCAGTAAGTTTGATAATCTAAATGAAATAGAGGAATATCTACAAAAACATAGATTGCCCAGGTTAACAGAAGAGGATATAAATTATTTAAATAGCCCCATATCAGAAAAAGAAATAGAACAAGCTATTAACCAACTCCCCAAGAAAAAATCTCCAGGGCCAGATGGATTTACATGTGAATTCTACCAAACATTCAAAGAACAATTAATTCCAATACTACACAAACTATTTGAGAAAATAGGGACAGAAGGTATACTGCCAGAATCCTTCTATGAGACCGATATGGTACTGATAGCTAAACCAGGTAGGGTGAAAACAGAGAAAGAAAACTATAGACCTATTTCCCTAATGAATATTGATGCAAAAATTTTTAAATAAGATATTAGCAATGAGATTGTAGGAAGTCATCCCCAGGATAATACACTATGACCAAGTAGGATTTATACCAGGGATGCAAGGCTGGTTCAATATTAGGAAAACTATCAGCATAATTAATTATATTAATAACCAAACTAACAAAAACCATATGATTATCTCAATAGATGCAGAAAAAGCATTTGATAAAATCCAACACCCTTTCCTATTAAAAACACTAGAGAGTATAGGAATAAATGGACTTTTCCTTAAAATGATCAGTAGCATCTATTTAAAACCATCAGCAAACATCATATGTAATGGAGACAAACTAAAACCATTCCCAATAAGATCAGGAGTGAAACAAGGCTGCCTACTGTCACCATTACTATTCAATATTGTATTAGAAATGTTAGCTTTAGCAATAAGAGAAGAAAAAGAGATAAAAGGAATCAGAGTCGGTAATGAAGAAACCAAATTATCACTCTTTGCAGATGACATGATGGTATACTTAGAGAACCCTAGAGACTCAACTAAAAAACTACTAGAAACAATTCAGAACTTTAGCAAAGTGGCAGGATTCAAAATTAATCCACATAAATCATCAGCATTTTTATATATTACCAACAAAGTTCAGCAGCAAGAGATGCAAAAAGAAATTCCATTCCAAATAGCAGATGATAGGATAAAATATTTGGGAATCTATCTGCCAAGGAAAAGTCAGAAACTATATGAACTAAATTACAAAACCCTTTCCACACAAATAAAATCAGACCTAATCAATTGCAAAAATATTAAGTGCTCATGGGTAGGCAGAGAGAACATAATAAAAATGACAATACTACCCAAACTAATCTACTTATTTAGTGCCATACCAATCAAACTCCCAAGAAATTATTTTACAGATCTAGAAAAAATAGTAGCAAAGTTCATTTGGAAGAACAAAAGGTCAAGGATCTCAAGGGGATTAATGAAAAAACAGGCAGATGAAGGTGGCCTTGCTATACCAGATCTAAAACTATATTATAAAGCAGCGGTCATCAAAACTGTTTGGTACTGGCTAAGAAATAGAGCAGTGGATCACTGGCACAGGATAGCATATCAGGACAATCTAGGCAATAACCTTAACAATCTAGTATTCGATAAACCCAAAGACCCCAGCTTTTGGGATAAATACTCACTATTTGGCAATAACTGCTGGGAAAATCAGGAACTAGTATGGAAGAAATTAGGGCTTGACCCATACCTAACACCACATACCAGGATAAGATCTAAATGGGTTCATGATCTAGATATAAAAAGGGACTTCATAAGCAAGTTAGAGGAATGTAATATAGTTTATCTCTCAGACCTGTGGAGATGGAATAAATTTATGTCCAAAGAAGACCTGGAACTCCTAATTGAACACCAGATGGATAATTTTGATTATAATAAGTTAAAAAGTTTCTGTACAAACAAAACAAATGCAGACAAGATTAGGAGGGAAGCATCAAATTGGGAAATCATCTTTACATTTAATGGTTCTGATAAAGGCCTCATTTCTAAAATATTGTTTCATATATATAAGAATTCAAGCCACTCTTCAATAGATAAGTGGTCAAGGGATATGAACAGACAATTTTCAGATAATGAAATCAAAACCATCTCTAGTCATATGAAAAGTTGCTCCAAATCCCTATTGATCAGAGAAATGCAAATTAAGACAACTCTGAGGTACGACTACACCCCTGTCAGATTGGCTAAAATGACAGGAAAAGATAATGATGAATGTTGGAGGGGATGTGGGAAAACTGGGACAGTAATACATTGTTGGTGGAACTGTGAACAGATCCAGCCATTCTGGAGAGCAATTTGGAGCTACGCTCAAAAAGTTGTCAAACTGTGCATAACCTTTGACCCAGCAGTGTTTCCACTGGGCCTATATCCCAAAGAGATCTTAGAGGAGGGAAAGGGACCCACATGTGCAAGAATGTTTGTGGCAGCCCTTTTTGTAGTGGCTAGAAACTGGAAACTGAATGGTATATGAATGTTACGGAATATTATTGCTCTGGTAAGAAACGACCAGCAGGACGATTTCAGAGAGGCCTGGAGAGACTTGCATGAACTGATGCTGAGTGAAACGAGCAGAACCAGGAGATCATCATACACAGCAACAACAGTATTACATAATGATCAATTCTAATGGACATGGCTCTCTGCAACAAAGAATTGTCTCAAACCAGTTCCAATTGTTCACTGAAGAAACCATATACAACCAGAGAGAAGGAAATGAAATATGGACCACAACGTAACATTTTCATGATCTCTATTGACATTTGCTTTCATTGTGTTGCCTTTCTCTGATTTTTTTTTTCTTGTAGATAGGATTTTTCTTGCATAACTTCTCAAGCATTTCAACATTATTAACATGTAGTGGACTTCCTGCCATCTAGGGGTGGGGAGGGGCCTGGGGGTAAAATTTGTAATGGAAAGCTTTGTAAAGATCAGTGTTGGGGTACTACCCATATATATGTTATACAAATAAAAAGCTTTAATAAAAAAAGAAAAAGTCAAAAAAATAAACAATTTGGGTGAATTTTAAATAACTTCTAAAGTTTTGCAGACTCAGGTGACATATTATGGGCAAACCTCAACATCAGTCCTCAAAACAAGGGAATCATCAACTCGGGTAATGGCAAAATGAATGCCTCACCTCTAGGAAGAGATTGAAGAGATAATAGTAATCCTTGAAGAAGGAAGTCAACACTGACTGCAATAAGGGTCATGGCAAGCTATTCACTTGAGGACACAATCAATTTTTTTTTTTTTTATGATTGTCAAAGCCATGTCTGGCATGTAGTAACTTGCCTTCTTGGCATTGCTAATGATAGTGGATTTGCTTCCCACCATGTTATTTCCTCATTTTGATTTCCATCCCTGTACATTATCTCTAGGTGCTCTGAAGCATGAGCAACACTCATGGAGGTTGCTATTTCCAGGGTCATATCACTGTATTACTTCCTTCCCCCAGAAGCCCATCTTTTCTCATAAATAATAATGGTGGCTCAACATATAGTCTTTTGGAACACAAGGTTTTGCAAGGGTGAATGCTGAAAATTGCCTATGTGTGTGTTTTGAAAATAAAATGCCTTAAGGGCCTATCTCCTAGCAATTGGATAGTTTGCTTTGCTTTCAGATAATCTATCCCACCAAAATTGCTAGGATTTCTAAGTAAGGAGCCTAGGAGACTAATGGCAAAAGATGCAAAAATTACAGTCAAAACTCATCCATCTAATTTTTGCTTGTGGGTAAGCTCTTAGTTAAGTGTCTGAATCTTTTTTGATGTTTCATTGTGGAAGAGACACAAAACAACAATGGGAACCATGAATTGTATCAAAATAAAGTTAGCAGCATCCTGAATATTCTACATTTTACTGACCTTAGCACAGCTTTTGAAGATTTGGAAAGTTCTCTTTAAATTTGGCCATCATTGGTGAAGCTTAATGAAATGATGCCATTATTTCATTATGGAAGGTCAGGTTAATTAGTATCAATGACACTTTTTCTATTGTAACTATGCACAAATAGGGCTATTTTAACAAGAGTAGAATATTTTAACTGCCATTTATGAGTTTTTCTTGAAAAAAACATCAAACCAAGACTCTGATCAAAGTCTCACAAAATAAAACCATTATCCAGCTCAAGATAGACAGGAAAAATTCAAGAAAGGTCACTGTCACTGGGGTGAAAAGGGTGTTCAGACCAACTCAGACAGACTGTGGGAAAGCCAGTGAGAGGGTCTTAATCAGAGCAAATCAGCAACTAAGACCCTCAGTTCTGGGTCAGTAAAGGAGGAAATCAGTGGGACAGCTTCCCGTCCCAACTCAGAAGGTAACTCTTAGACACCAGACTGTTTCCTGAAAAGAGCAGGCAAAACTAACCCCTGCAACCACAAGGTACCCTAGTGCTCAAAGCCAAGACTCAGAGCTGCACAGGAGGCTTGGAACAGTGCCTCCTTTGCTCCAGGAGCAGATCTCAACAATAAAAGTAAAAAAAAATTGAGATGGTAATTCTCAAGTTTTACTTGAGATTGAGTTATGCAACAGTATTTCTTGAGGTTTTCCTTGTGGGATCTTTTTTTCTGAAGGTGATCGATGGATTCTTTCAATGAGTATGTTCTCACCTGTTTCTAGAATATTGGAGCAGTTTTCCTTAATGATCACTTGAACAATGCAATAAAAGCTCTTTTTTTTTTTTTTTTTT
>JAJPUD010006841.1:10896-33873 GCA_023553655.1 Myrmecobius fasciatus | reverse complement strand
GACTTCAGGGCTGGTGCTCTATCCACTGCGCCACCTAGCTGCCCCGAGGGTGCTGCTTTTCTATGAGGTCTTTCACATTTTCTTCCATTTTTTTTCATTATTAGTTTGTTTGACTGATTCTTGTTGTCTCACAAAATAATTAGTTTCTATTTATTTGTCCTGTTCTAGTTTTTAATGTATGATTTTCTTCAGTTATCTCTTTTTCCATTTAGTTAATTCAATTGTTTAAGGAGTTGTTTTCTTATGAAAATTAAGACAACTCTGAGGTACCACTACACACCTGTCAGATTAGCTAAAATGACAGGAAAGGATAATGACAGGTGTTGGAGGGGATGTGGGAAGGCTGGGACACTGATGCATTGTTGGTGGAACTGTGAACGGATCCAACCATTCTGGAGAGCAATTTGGAGCTATGCTCAAAAAGTTATCAAACTGTGCATATCCTTTGATCCAGCAGTGTTTCTATTGGGCTTATATCCCAAAGAGATCTTAAAGGAAGGAAAGGGCCCCACATGTGCAAGATGGTTTGTGGCAGCTCTTTTTGTAGTGGCTAGAAACTGGTAACTAAATGGATGCCCATCAATTGGAGAATGGCTGAATAAATTATGGTATATGAATGTTATGGAATATTATTGTTGTATAAGAAACAACCAGCAGGATGATTTCAGAGAGGCCTGGAGGGACTTGCATGAACTGATGCTGAGTGAAACGAGCAGAACCAGGAGATCATTTTTTATGGCAACAACAATACTATATGATGATCAGTTCTGATGGACATGACTCTCTTCAACAATGAAATGCTTCAAACTAGTTCCAATTGTTCATTGAAGAAAGCCATATACACCCAGAGAGAAGGATGTGAAATGTGGACCACAACATATCATTTTCATGCTCTCTGTTGCTGTTTGCTTGTATTGTATTTCCTTTATCTGATTATTCTTTCTTGTAGATACGATTTCTCCTGCACAAAAATGATGTGTGGAAATAAGTATACATATATTCGATTTCTTAAGTATTTTAACATAATTAACATGTATTGGATATCCTTCCATCTAGGGGAAGGGTGGAGAGTAGGGGGGGAAATTTGTAGCAGAAAGCTTTGTAAGGGTTAATGTTGAAGATTTACCCATACATATGTTTTGCAAATAAAAAGTATTAATAAATTAAAAAACAATAAAAAGGAGTTGTTTTCTTCAGACAATTTTTTTCTTTCTCTTCCAAGCAGTTGACTCTCATCCATAGTTCTCATTTTCTTTATCATTTTTCTTTTGCCTCTCTTATTTGCCTTTTAAAGTCTTTTTATAAGCATTTCCAGGAAGTCTCTTTGAGCTTGAGACCAATTCATATCATGCTTTGAAATTTCTTCTGTGGACATTTTATTCTCATCTGTGTTGATGTTTTGGTCTGCCCTATAGTAGCTTTCTGTGGTCAAGGTTCTTTTCAGATTCTTGTTCATTTTTCCCCCTTTCCTTTTGATGTTTCCTTTTGTTTTACTTTTATGGTAGAGCTCTGCTTCTGGGGAAATGGGAGGTGCTGTTCCAAGCTTCCTGTGTAGCTCTGAGACTTGATTTTGAGCACAGGGGCCCCTTATGTTTGCAAGGGGTAGCTTTGCCTGTTCTTTTTAGGAAACAGCATTGTTTCCCAGAGTTTGGCCTCTGAATGGGGATTGGAAGCTACCCTTCTGATTTGCTCCTCTGCTGAGCCTGTTCTGAGAGTTTTAATTACTTATTTGTTGTGATTAAGACCCTCTCACCATCTTTCCCAGAATCTATCTGAGCTGGACTGAACACACTTTTAAAATAAATGTCTCACCCCAGTGAGACTGACATATTTTGACATTTTTCTAGTCTATCTTGAACTGGAGAGTGGTTTCAATCCATCAGACTCTGTTTAAAGATTTGGTTTCCTATGGTTTTCCAGGGAAATTGGGAGAACTTGAGTAGCTTCCTGGATTTACTCTGCCAGGTTGGGTCCACCCCTGGAAGTCGGCTGAGAGCTTTTTAAGTTTTAAGGTGATTCCGGCTTTCACAGAAATTCTTCTGAAGATAGTTCAGGAAAGTCTAATTATATCACTTACAACTCATGATTTTAATCTACAAATGCAAATAATTAAACCAATCCTGTATATATATATATATATATATATATATATATATATATATATATATATATATATATATATATATATACATGAAATATTATTGTACTTTTAAAAATCTTTAACTGTATTAATATTTTTGGAATATCCTTGATGCAGTAAACATATAAACTTAACAAATTTAACAATACACAAAGTAGTTAAATATGAGGGAGTTTGGAAGGAAAGATATTGTGGAATGCAGGGATGGTTTAATATTAGGAAAACTATTAGCATAATTGACTATATCAATAACCAAATTAACAAAAACATAGGATTATCTCAATAGATGCAGAAAAGGCATTTGATAAAATCCAACATTCATTATTATTAAAAACACTAGAGAATATAGGAGTAAATGGACTTTTCCTTAAAAATGGACTTTTCCTAGATCAGTAGCATCTATTTGAAACCATCAGCTAGCATCATATGTAATGGTGATAAACTGGAACCATTCCCAATAAGATCAGGAGTGAAACAAGGTTGCCCACTATCACCATTACTATTCAATATTGAATTAGAAAGGAATTAGTGTAGCTCATGAGGAAACCAAATTGTCACTCTTTGCAGATGATATGATAGTAGACTTAGAGAACCCTAGAGAATCAACTAAAAAACTATTAGAATTAATTCACAACTTTGACAAAGTTTCAGGATACAGAATAAATCCATATAAATCATCAGGATTTTTATACATCACTAACAAAGTCCAACAGCAAGAGATACAAAGAGAAACTCCATTGAAAATAACTGTCAATAGTATAAAATATTTGGGAATATATTTGCCAAGGGAAAGTCATGATCATATGAGCAAAACTACAAAACACTCTCCACACAAATAAAGTCAGATCTAAACAATTGGAAAAATATCAAGTGCTCTTGGATAGATCCAGCAAAAATAATAAATACAACAATACTACCTAAACTAACCTATTTATTTAGTGCTATTCCAATCAAAGTCCCAAGAAATCCTAGAAAAAAAACCAACAAAATTCATCTGGAAAAAGAAAAGGTCAATAATTTCAAGGGAAATAATGCAAAGAAAAGCAAATGAGGGTGGCCTAGCTGTACCAGATCTAAAACTATATTATAAAGCAGCAGTCATCAAAACAATATGGTACCGGTTAAGAAACAAAGTAGTGGATCAGTGGAATAGGTTAAGTTCACAGGACAAAATACTCAATGACAATAGTAATCTAGTGTTTGGTAAACCCAAAGATCCCAGCTTTTGGGATAAAAACTCACTATTTGACAAAAACTGCTGGGAAAATTGGAAACTAGTATGGAAGAAACTAGGCATTGACCCACACCTAACACCATATACTAAGATAAGGTTGAAATGGATTCATGATCTAGGCATAAAGAATGATATTATAAACAAATTAGAAGAACAAAGGATGGTTTACCTCTCAGATCTGTGGAGGAGGAAGGAATTTGTGACCAAAGAAGAACTAGAGATCATCATTAATCACAAAATAGATAATTTTGACTATATCAAGTTAAAAAGGTTTTGTATAAACAAAATGAATGCAGACAAGATTAGAAAGGAAGCAATAAGCTGGAAAAACATTTTTTAACATTCAAAGCTTCTGATAAAGGCCTCATTTCTAAAATATATAGAGAATTGACTCATATTTATAAGAATTCAAGCCATTCTCCAATTGCTAAATGGTGAAAAGATATTAACAAGCAATTTTCAGATGAAGAAATTGAAACTATTTCTAGTCACATTAAAAGGGGCTCTAGGGGCAGCTAGGTGGCGCAGTGGATAGAGCATCAGCCCTGAAGTCAGGAGGACCTGAGTTCAAATCTGGTCTCAGACACTTAATATTCCCTAGCTGTGTGACCCTGGGCAAGTCACCTAACCCAAATTGCCTCAGCAAAAAGAAAAAAAAAAGGTGCTCCAAATCACTATTGATCAGAGAAATGCAAATTAAGACAACTCTGAGATACCACTACATACCTGTCAGATTGGCTACACTGACAGGAAAAGATAATGATGAATGTTGGAGGGGATGTGGGAAAACTGGGACACTGATACATTGTTGGTGGAACTGTAAACGAATCCAACCATTCTGGAGAGCAATCTGGAACTATGCTCAAAAAGTTATCAAACTGTGCATACCCTTTGACCCAGCAGTGTTTCTATTGGGCCTATATCCCAAAGAAATCTTAAAGGAAGGAAAGGGATCCACATGTGCAAAAATGTTTGTGGCAGCCCTTTTTGTAGTGGGTAGAAACTGGAAACTGAATGGATGCCCATCAATTGGAGAGTGGCTGAATAAATTATGGTATATGAATGTTATGGAATATTATTGTTCTATAAGAAATGACCAGCAGGATGATTTCAGAGAGGCTTGGAGAGACCTACATGAACTGATGCTAAGTGAAATGAGCAGAACCATGAGATCATTATATACAGCAACAAGACTATACGATGATCAATTGTGATGGACATGGTTCTCTTCAACAATGATGTGATTCAAACCAGTTCCTATTGTTCAGCAACGAAGATAGTCATATACATCCAGAGAGAGGCCTGTAGGAACTGAGTGTGGACCACAACACAGAATTTTAATGCTTTCTGTGAATATTTGCTTGCATTTTGTTTTTCTTCTTAGGTTGTTGTTTTTTTTTTTCTCTTTCTAGATCTGATTTTTCTTGTACAGTAAGATAACTATAGATATGTATACATATGTTGGATTTGTCATATAATTTAACATATTCAACATGTATTAGACTACCTGTCATCTAGGTGTGGAGGTGGGGAGAAGGAGAACAATTTGGAACAAAAATTTTTTTTTTGCAAAGATCAATGTAGAAAAATCATTCATATGTTCTGTAAATAAAAAAGCTTTAATTAAAAAAAAGGAAAGATATTGGGGCAAATAAAATGTGATACAGGGAAATTGATGCACATTATCTCCAGAACAAGATAACCATTAATAAACAGGGAAGCATTTTGCTGTCTATGACTTTTAAGTCTGACTGGGATCCTTAGTTAGGTCAGTGACCCTGTTGATATGGAAGAGACTATTTTTACTTAATCTTGAAATGAGGGGTTGGAATGGTTGAGAAGCTTTACAGCTGCAGCTGAGAAAAGTAGTTTGGCCTTTAAGGGTGCATGCTCATGCCCTTGTCTCACAATTGAGGAATGTTAATTGCTTTATGGGCCTTTATATTATCTTGACTAGAAAGTTAAAACTACCATTTTTAGGATCACTTTGGTTAGCCATTTCATTAGGGACAACAAACCACTCTGATTTTTCACCAGAAGAGATGAGGTCATGAGAGTTATATCTTGGAGAGGGGCTGAGTGTAAAGTAGTTTCTGCCTGCAGGTAAATAAAACAGGGGTCCCAAGCTTATGCTGGTTAGCAAGCAAATGTCCCAGGGTTCTAGGAGTGATCACATTATTCAATCATGCCATTGTTTTTGACTAGGAGACACCACATTTATGAGCTAAACTGAAAAAATGGGGTTGGACAAAATTGGGAATAGTATCGATTATTAAGTTATAAAGCATAATTTTCATTTTCTTCAATATTAATGAAAGGTGATATAGAATTATAAGAAGTTAATGTCACATAACAAATGTTATCTTAGCTAATATGTCCTCCTCAGGCTTCTAGTGGTACCTTTGAGGGATTAGGTTATTTTAATCAATATTTTTGGTTTGACACCTCATTCGTCTGAGATTCCTTCTTCATTTTTGCCTGTCATAGACTAGTGTTCCAATTCTATTTATTTAGAAAATTATTACCACTTAATTTTTACAAAGAAGTATTTGAAAATATGGCAGGATATTAGGGGGCATTTCCCCTAATATCCAGGGGCATGTTATTTCCTATATTCCCTTCTCCTTGTGGAGAGTGAGCTCTAAATTAAAGCAGTTTCTACATAGCATTGGTTAAACTAAGTTCACATTCAAATGTGGTATTGCTACAGGTTGAGTCCTTATTTCAGCTACCAATAGCTGATGAAGTTTATTCCTAAGAGCTTCAAAGCTGAAGTAAAATAATTCAACACTTTTCCAAAAGAAATGACAGAAAACAGGAGTAAAATAAAAACAGCCTTTAGCCATATGCAGCTTATTGTTTCTATAGCAAAATCACCAAAGGATACTTTTTGGGAAAAAAAAAAAAACAACAAAGAAATGAAACTTAGAACTTTAATGCAGAAGACCTGTATTCAAGTGACACATAAAAAATGTGTGATGCAGATAAAGTCACTTCACTTCTCTTGTCCTCAGATTACTCATCTGTAAAATATTAGAGGTTAGCTAGATACTGTCTAAGTTACTGCTACTTCCAAATTTTGTGGTCTTTTCTACAGTAGATTAATGAGTGATGCTTCTGATTCAAAGATTTTATGAAGTAGGACCTGCAATATGCCATGATACATAGACTTCCAGTTACATTTGTGATTTGTATATAGGCAGCACCTGAAGGGAGAGATATGCCTTAATTTATTCTAGGTAGATAAGTGGAACTTTAAATAAAGGGCATTTTTTTTGGTCCTTAGACCAATCAATCCTATTCCAATATTTCATCCCGATGTGACCTCCCATCTCTGAGACTTAAGTTTGTGTGCCTATGGATTTCATTTGACTTTTCTGACCATCATGTAAATGTAAGTAAATGGTACATTTTGCAAAACATTTTTGTTTATTATCATTATAATTTATATTTAGCACAATTATACTGTATGCTATGTACTATGCTCTCCTTTGGAAATAAAAATTCAGAAAGCAAAACATAAATTATGACAGGAAATGATGGTAATAATTTGTAATGATTATAATCATCATAGCAGTATACTTGATAGCTATGCCAATGGATTATGCAAGCTCTGGAAGAACTTTTAAAGCTATAAAAATATTATGTGTGAAACTGAAGATGGATTGTGTCTATCATCTAGGATCATCTGAGCCAAATTCAAGTTATGAAAAGCACTTTCCTCAAAGGTTGGTTAGGAGATGATTATTTTTTTGGTTTGTTTATTCATGGAAGATGTCTGCTATGACTGTCAGGAATTCTTTCCATGCCAGGAGAAATCTTCATCAAATCACAGATTCTTTAAGAAATGAATAATTTATTCTACATCAATGAACTAAACTGTTATCAGGGTAAAATTTAAAATTAGAACCACGTGAAAACATCTAAAAACTAAAGTTTCTAATTAAAAAAAATAAAAACCTATTTTGTACACAACACTTGCCTACTACATTTATAAATTTCATTTTTGGGGTCTGAGGTAGTTTAACTGTGTCTATAGCCTCTGTGGAATAATTGATATTGGCACTAATATTTTTCTTCTTTATGATTTATGAGTGTTATTAAATTCTTTTTTCCCCTCCAGAAATCTCATTTCCCCAATTTAAAGAAAAAATATGACACAGCAAAATGTTGCTTTTATAAGACACCATTTTAATGGAAAGGCCGACTCTATTTAATGAATGTGAAGGAGGGAACTTAAGAGGTCCTAATCTCAGAATTCTTGTCTTTCTACAGCTTTTATGATGTTATCCCCTCTAAAAGGCCTTTCTAGATACTTTCACTTGTTAATGCTTTCTCCCTTTTCAAATTACCTTATTTATACTTATCTTGGATATGTTCTATTTTTCCTCACACCTCTGAATCAGTAGAACATAAGTATCTTGGGATAGGCACTGTTCTCTCTGTCTCTGTCTCTGTCTTTCTCTTTTTCTCTCCCAGTCTTTCTCCTTTTCTCTCTCTCTCCTCTCTCTCTCTCTCTCTCTCTCTCTCTCTCTCTCTCTCTCTCTATCTCTCTATATATCTCTCTCTCTCTCTCTCTCTCTCTCTCTCTCTCTCTCTCTCTCTCTTGCCTTTCATCTATCTGGCAGACAGGTGACAAGTGAACATAGTAGTGCACCTGGAGTGTGGAAGACCTGAGTTTGAATCCAGTCTCAAACGCTTACCAGCTGTGTGATCCTGGGCTTGTCTGTTACTCATTTGTAAGATGAGCTGCAGGGGAAAATTACAAATCACTCCAAGTATCTTTGCCAAGAAAATCTCAAATGAGATCATGAATAGTCAGACAATATCGACCAACATGACTTTCATTTCTCATTTATCTATGTATCTCTCATCTATCTTTCCATCCAGCACTGTGATAGGTATGGTGTGTAGAAATAAGATTTTGCTCTATTTTAAAATTACTATATACCCAGGGCAGTATCATTATGTTATATAGATTTTGCTTTTGCATAGGTTGATGCATCTAGAGTGCTCATAAAGAAGTCTAACTCTTTATAGATGAAGAAAATGAAGAGTTGAAAGGTTATATGATGTTCAAAGTCACATGGCTAATTAGTGACATAGCTAAGACAAGCAGCCATATTGCCTCAATAAACATCTCCTTAGGCTCTCTATATTATGAATTGACAGTATATTTTAATTATCCCATGCTGTTATTACTCCTCACAGATTTTTGCTTTCCCTAGCAGTCATTTGTGTCCAGAGAAACATAAACATATGGAATATACACAAGTCATTGGGATTGACTTGTATGTATTGTGTCACCATTTAGAGGGAAGAACATCCATGTGCTTTTGAAGTTATTTTCAATTACATTACAAACAACATTTTTCCCATAATGTTTTTAGATCAAAACCAGAACTCATTACAAGATGCAAACACCATATTCTTGTGAATAGTATTCAACTGCACAAAGATTGTGTAGTTATAATTTCATTTGGCAAAACATGTCTCCTGTCCAGTTTCTAATCCATGCATTGAGGGATCTTTAATTTCTTGTTAAATATGAATTTCATATTCTTGACATGGAATAAGATTCTGTCATTTTAAAAATTATAAATTCATGTTTCTTCCAGATAATATATTTACTGGTAGAGTTCAATGCAACCTAGACAAAAATATATCTATACTATAAATTACACTGCATTATTCCTGCTATTCAAATATCTCCTTGAATGTGGCCCTTAGAAATAGATGTTTGTTAGTTATTTCAGCAATTGGAGAGTCATTTAATATTCTGTAACATTTGTGTACTGACTGTGAACAAAACAGTTAAATTCAGCAAAAGTTTACAACCTTTCAAACAAGGGAGAATTCATGGGATAGGCAGTGGGGTAGCTAAGAACCAAAAATAGTTGTGAAACAACTAACTAGAGATTCAGCTCTTAGACTGCAGTGGAAGATGTCAGGACTGGGGAAGGGAAACTGAGGTAGTTACAATTCTAGCATATACCTAATGAACCTTAATTATGTGATTAAGAAGGAAGGGACCAGATCAACAAAATGCTAAAGATGTTAAAGATGGAACACTGGCAAGGAGTAAGGAGAGAGCAGAGGAAATAGATGGCTTTAGTCAGGAATATTCACCATTTTCAGGAAATTAGAAAATAAAATATCAAGGTCAGAAGATTACAAACTCTCCAGATTTTCCCCACAACTAAGAGAAAGAAAACCTTCAATCATAGAGTGGTTAAAACAAATAGGATTCGGTGCAGAAAAGTGATCCTCATGGGACAATTGGAGATCTGAAGAAAAATACCAGGACCAATAGTTGACCCCTGTGAAGAGTAAACATCTCCAGGGTAGTTTCATGGAAACAACAAGCTGTAGACCTTGGGCTTGGCTGGGTAGCGAGGTAGCCTTGGCTCCAGACATAGGAACTTTCATTTCCCAGACAATATAGGGATTCAGGTTTCTGAGTGAGGGAAGATTGAGGAATCTTCTAATAAGGAACCTTGGACGCTGCTGTCCTCTGTGTGTGAGTGTGTGTGTGTGTGTGTGTGTGTATGTATATATGCACATACATACATATATATATATATATATATTTTCCTGAAATTGGGAAATAGTTAAAAAGAGAAAAATACATACATAAATACATACATATTTATACACACACACATATGAATGAATGAAATGAAACTTTCCAAAATTTATAAAGAAATAAAAGAGGGATGGAATAGGATAAGGTGGGATACTGAAGGCTTTGTAGATTAATGTGAGTGGGATAAAGTGTGTAGATTAATGAGAATAGGATAAGTGAGGAGAAAATGGGTGGGAGGGAGAGGGTAAAGGAGAGACTTTTGGAAGGGAAATTAAGTAATAGCAAAGGAATCAAGTAATAGCAAAGGTAAGCAAAGGATACAAGTAAAGTAGAAGAGTTATCAGGGAGAGGAAGCAAAAGATATACCTAAACATAATAATATTGATCAGTAGTAGAATTTATTAGTGAAAAAATGTATCATTCATCTCAGCCAAAGTCAAAGTTAAAAATGGTTTAATTAAAATAGCTTGTATGTCAGCCGTATTAATATTGTTTTAGATTATTTAAAAAAAACCTAAATAGTATAAAGTTGGAATATTGCTGTGTCATAAGAAATAATGAGTTGGTGGATTGAAAAAATAGGGGAAGACTTTCACCTAAGAAGGATGATGTTATCCACTTTTACAAGACAGAAAATAAATAAGCATAGTAAAACCTTAGCAAATATAAATTTGCATGTATGTGCACATTTGTATGCATACATAAACATATCTGTATTTAATTGCAGTTTGCTTGGGAGAATTGAGGGGAAGGGAAGAGGGGAAGAATAAAGACAAAAGTGTTCAGCAGAGAACAAAATAAAATCTACAAGGAAGCAAAAAATTATGTACAATTCTGAATATAATATGTTCTATTTTTATATATGTTTTCTTGAAATGGAAATTTATTGTTAACATATTTTGAATACTCATGTTCTGTTGTGCATAGGATATTTTTTTCTTTTTCTTTTGTATTAGTTTTAAATAAATACATTTAAAATAAATGCATTTTTTCATTGTAGTTATTTTATGTTGTAAACACACATATGTAGAGAGAGAGGCTTTTAAAGTATATATTAAGGTATAACTTTAATTCATGTATTAATATGATATGTATATATACATATATATACACACATTATTATGTTTGTGTTTTTTGTTCATTCATTTTAGTCATGCCCAACTCACTCTTTGTGATACTATTTGGGGTTTTCTTGGCAAAGATTCTGAAGTGTTTTGCCATTTCCTTCTCCAGCTTATTTTTTTTTTTTTGACTTATCCAGGGTCTGAGGCTGGATTTGAGCTCATATTTTTCTCATTCCAAGCCTGAAAATCTACTATGCCACTTAGTTGATAACAATATGTATATGTGTGTACATATATATGTGAAGCATATGTATATGTATATGTGTATACATACATATGTGAAGCACATATAGATACAAATACACATATATTCTATATCAATATATGCACAGACATGTATATTCAGTGCAATCATTTTATAAAGAATAGAAACATATATTTAAAAAATAAAATAGAAGCACATATATTTATTTCTGCATACCTACAAAATGTACATTTCATTCATTCATTTTATTATTATCTTTTCCAAAAGCTGGGACAATTTACTTTTTGTTCTGTGCAGTTTTCTTTAAATATAGCTCTGAACAAACAGACTTTAAAAATCCCATTATCTTTCAAATGGAGCTACTTGACTAGGCCTTTAAACCCAAATCATTCTAGCTTTCATTGAATACCTAATAATATGCCCAGACCAAGCCAATGTGGCTCATTGTTTAGGTTTCCATGACTTAGAATGAGTGTAAATAGCAATTATTTTCTCTTCTGGCCAGAAACTCAAAGGCTCTTCCTCTCCCTGATTGATATCTTTGTGACAGTAAATTGGACCATCTTTTGTTCCAATTCCTGCCTAGCCCTTAGTCTATGAATGGGCATGGTCTCAGACAAATTTGGACCTTGGAAAGACCTTAATTTAGAAAGACCAAGGTCTCATTGTATTCTTGACAGTCATCTTGATCTTTGTCTTGCCACCGAATTCCAGTGAATCTGGAGGAGACAACAAGGCTGATGACTTTGTGCAGCTCTGCTTCATTCAGATCCAATTCACATTCAAGTTAAGAGATTATTCTCATTCTATCATTGGTCTCCTTTGAGAATGAAGGACAAACAGCAAAAACATATGTTCCAAGCGCTGGTGTGAGAGCAAAGCAACAGGAATATAATACTGAATCTGGAGCTAGAAGAAATTTCTGAGGTTGTCTAATATACCCCTCAGTCCACTTTTAATTCTACATATAAAGACTAACAGATCCATGGAATTTAAATGTCTTGTTCAAGGCCACCTAAGCAGTAAGAATAAAAGTAGAAAGTGAGATCCTCTTGCCCAAGAAAAGACTCCTTTTCAGTGTACACAGCAGAATATAGAGGTAAGCTCATTGTTACAGGAAGACCTGACTCCCTTTTTCTGAAGCAGTGACCTCACTCTGCCAGATATTTTCCTTTCTTGGGGCAGCTGTGTGGTACCTGAGAAGTCTCACTGTTGGAGAAGTAATCATTTAAAGCACTGATTGTGGGTCATTTGGGTTATTTTCACACATGTTTTATGTGAAATAATAAAAGTTGAGTCATCACCAATATTTTCCATTGGACAAAACAGCATGGAAGCTGGAAGAAGAAATAGAATACAAGAATAAAAAAGAACCCTTTCCCCAAAGTGATATCCTTGGATTATTGCCTCTCTTTCTATGAGATTTCTTTTTTCTCTTGGTACCCTTCAGAAGCACCCAAAGTCAAACAATTCGGCTGCTGAGCTATGAGGCAAATTATACAGTTGCCCTGGAAACACAGCAAAGTTCATTTAATGACTCAACTACCCAAGGTCATTTCAACCAGAGTTTCTTGGCCCCCTGGCATGCTGTTCATTTTGCTTTTGATTTAGACAATGCATTGCCTTTCACTGGTAAGTGCAATTAAAATTTCAAGCTGAGAAGCTAGCCAATTCTTACAAGCTTCTTCCTTTCTAATGGCCTCAGATCCCTTGTCCTCATGTATGTGTTGAATACAGTCATTGGTGAATTGTTAAATCCAATTCTATGGCTCCAAAGTCAGGGGGCAAAAGCAGTCCCTAAATTTCCCATGATTATGGAAACCAAAGAGGTTTTACTTTTAAATGTTTTTGAGGAATTCTATCCCTTATGTTATCAGGGCTATTTAATACATTCAATTCAAGAATTATTTCATGGGCTTATATTTTTGACCTGAAGGGACCTCAGGACCCACTCTTATTTTACAGTTGTAGAAACTGAGGTACAGAGAGAAGAAGTAGCTATGCTAACCACTGGGGATACAAAATTAGTAAATATAGGTTTATTAAGCACCACTCTATATCAGACATTGTGCTAAGCATGGGGTATATAAAGAAAGAAAAAAAAAGCACTACCTTCTCTCAAGGAGCATACAATTTAATTGGAGAGACCACAAGTAAACAACTGTTTACAAACAAATTATATATGGAATATACTGAAGTAATAAACAGAGGGAATATACTAGAATCAAGGGAGATCAGGAAAGATTTCTTATAGAAGCCAGAATTTTTCCTGGGACTTGAAAAAAGTTAGGAATGTTAGGAGAAGATATGAGGAGGAAGAATATTCCAGAAATGGAGAATAGCCTGTGAGAAGTAGGAAATAAATAGTTCATTTTCCAGAAATCTTACAAGATGGTATAGCTCTGGTAAAAGTACTGAGAATAACTTGTAGAAGGGAGCTGAAAGGGCCATGGGTGACTTCATACCGAAAATATCACTTGAGTTTGATCTTGAAGAAAGAGAGGATTTTCAACAGAGATAGATATAGGTGGAAGCTGGAAGGAAAGTCTATTGTCATAATCATGCTGTTTAACTCAGCTTTGGATACTCAACATTCCCAAATCCCTCAGTGTTCTCTATTCTGTCATTGGAGGAATGAGGAGTGGAACACTAAACTCCTCCCAACGCTTTCCTTTAGAGAGGGTAGGATCTTTTCTTCTACAGCTGTTTGGTTTGAACTCCATAGACCTGGTATTTCTCATCTCTCTATCCCCCTTCCAGATTCCATTTGTGTGCTGTTTTCTCCCATTAGATTATAAATTCCCTGAGAGCAGGGACAGTGTTCCTTTTTTTTTCTTATTTGTATTTCTAGTGTTTAGCATGGTGCTTGGAACTTACTAAATGCTAAATGAATGCTTATTGAATTGAAAATTTTATGAGACACATACAAAGAGAGAGAGAGAGAGAGAGAGAGAGAGAGAGAGAGAGAGAGAGAGAGAGAGAGAGAGAGAAGGAGGAGGGAGGGAGGGAGGGAGAGAGAGAGAGGGAGGGAGAGAAATAGAGAACACAAATAAGGAAGAGAATAGGTTCAAGGACAGAACTTTAAGGGAACTGTTACTTAGGATAGGGAGGAGGAGGGACTACTAGCAAAGGAAGAGGAAAATCATTAGAATCCCATGTTGGGAAAGTAAAGGGAAGAAAGAGTATTATGAAATGGTGGATACTTTATTCCATTCTATAAAGAGGGCAAGGATGATGAAGAGTGAAAAATAGATTATTGGATTTTACAATTAGTGTTTTGAAGATCAAAATGATAAGTGGCTTTAAATAAAAGTCAGTGTCAAGTATTTAGAAAGCTTCTTTTGATTATGATTTTTTTCAGATGTAAGAAAGTTTTCCAAGATGACTAACTATAAACTCCTTGTAAAAGTTTTCATGGATTTACTCAATTAGATGAGCATTCTCAATGATTTAAAACTTTTGGTTCTAGCCAATCATCTCTCTTGTGTGTACAAAGAAAAGGAAAAAAAAAGGAGCTAAAGCTAAAAAAAAATCTGAAATAAATGTGTCTTTATACATAGAAAACACTACACATTCAGATGCCTGAATGAAAGCACCACTGAAATGACTCCAACTATGTGGGATTGTATGACTTTCATTATAGCGTCATATCAGTGCACTGGATAGAATATTAGAACAGGAGACTGGAAGACATCAGCTTTAGACACTTATTAGCTGTGGGACACTGGGCAAGTTACTTAATCTATGCTGCCTCAGTTTTCTCATGTATAAAACAGGAACAATAAAAGTACCTACCTTCCATAATTGTGAGAGCAAAATGAGATAATAGTTGTAAAGCAGTTTGCATACCATAAAGAAATATTATCATATTCATGTTGATAGAGTATTTGCTTCTTGAATATGAATTTTTTTTCCTTTCTGTTTTGTATGCCATTTGCTTACTAGAAGATTACTTATCAAAGAAAGAACTTAATAAATGTTTGTTAAAGTGAATTGACTATCAATACATATTCCTCCCTACCCCCCTCCCAAGTTCTTACTTGTTAAATGAGAGATTTTAGGAACTAAGCAAATTCTTTCAGGGAATTTTCCTGAACAGAATCCTAGCTTCAGGCAGCCTTGGAAACAGTTTCCAAAAATTATCCAGTATGATGTTCCAGTCAACTTCATTTTCTTCCATACCTCCTGTATCACTAGGCTAAAATAATTTACATATCTGATTGTATTAGGAACACTAGTAATCTCTCCTGACTTTATAGATATGTATAGATTGCCATGAAAACTTCTTAGAGAGCAATAGAAAATAATAACATTATTATAATAATGTAGCAATAATAATGATGATGAATATAAAGTATTTAATGGAATTTTTTTTTTCTGATTTGCTAATATATATCTCAGTGTCTACTGTGGATAAGAGGTATTTATTTAATTTGTTGGAGAAATTTCCACAGATCTATTGCCCGTCTTCTTCAATACTTCTTCAAGGTTTTCATCATAACCAAATTCTATGAAGAATGAAAATTCACCATTGCTTATCAAAGGGGTTCTAGAACTTTAAAGTTAGTAAAGTGGGATTCAAATTCTATCATTGACACTCTGCGAGCAAGGGCAAGTTCTACCTTTATGACTCTAATTCTTGATTGTAATGTAGAAATCATAGTCATATATTTAAAGTTGGAATGAACTTGAAGTCCTATAACCCAGCCCTTTCATCTTACAGATAAGGAAATTGATGCCTTTATTGAGGCATAAAGTCCAGTATTTTTTCCCTCCCAATATGATACCCTTCCCAATAATATTTATACTCAAAGGGCTGATGTGGGAAAAATGCTTTTAAAGTTGAAAATGCTATATAAATGTGAATTATTATTATTAATAAATTAATGAAATATTTCTCAATATATTTTGTCCGGACTTGTGATTCTAATTCCTTCCCTCTCCCCCCACCCCAACTCTGACAATTACTCTTCAGTTATAGTGTCACATAAATGCCTGCATCCACATAGACAATATATGTCCTAATTTGTACTTAGTTCTTGGTGATTCTGGGACTGATTTTCTATCAACTATGCGATGATGCCTCCAGTTTTCTCCTTAATACTATTATTTATGTAAAAAAATAAATGAGATTATTTAGGGGAAAAACATTAGACCTTTCTTTTATTCCCAAATTATACTGTTGAATGATTATGCCACTGTAGATTATTGTTGAATTTTTATTTTACTTTTAATTTTGTATATATCATTGTAAAGACAGTCCTTTGCTTGGTTATTTGGTCTGGGCATCTCTCTGGGAACTGATTGGCATCTAATGATACTTAATTTCCAGGACCGTTGCTTAACTGGAACAATGATTCCAGCTAAATGGGACTTCTTGAAATAACTGAATGGTACCTGGGCCTGATGTTTCAGATACTTTTTTGGCCCTCGGTTGACCTCTGTGTACAACAGCCCACAGTTTTCTGAATATAATCTGTTCAACAGTCCTAGCTTTGTAACATGATGTGCTCTCATAAGCTCATCTACTGTGATCTCTACTGAATGACCTAGATACTCAACTGTCCTAATTAAAAAACAGAATTCAACCTCAACATCAATGAGATTGTATTCAGTGCAATAATTCCTTTTCACTATCCCTAGTGCAGTCAGGTCTCTATGTTTTTGGAACTATCACATTGATACTTCTTGAAATGGTACTCTTTTGTTGTAATTTTTAGCCTCTTCCACCTTTGAGATAATAGCTCACACAAAATGACAGGGACAGTAATGGATCTCATGATAATGCAGCATTATGAAAAAAAGATGCATTTGGATTTGTTTTAGAAATTTAGAGTGGCAGCATGATATGGATAGGAAACTAGTCTTGGAATCAGAAAACCTGGACCTGGGTTCACATTCTTCCTCAGATATTATGTGACTCTATGCAAATTACTTAACCTTTTTTGCCTCAGTTTCCTTATCTGTAAAATTAGATGTTTGGACTTGATGGCCACAAAGTGCCATCCAAATCCAAATAAAATCCAGTTAATAAAATTCTCTGAGTCTGTTTTTTTTTTTTTATTTTCAGAATAAAGTTAATATCTGTAGTCCATCCCTCACAGGGAAATCATAAGGCTCACATGAGATAATATGAATGAAGTATTTTGTTCATTATGTTTTTGAGAGAGTATGTGACTCACCTTCTCTTCTGATCTATTTATTCTCCTTCCACTTTATATATCAAGAGATCCAACTTCACTTATAATTTCATTTTTAATTTGTTTCATTTCTTCTTATCACCAAAGGCAAAGTAAAAAAGAACAAATAATATAAAGAAATATTGGCCTCATTCACTGCTATTAAAAAACTTGCACCTATAACTTTTTCTAAATGGTTAGCTCAGTCTTGCTTCCTTGAATCAAATAAGATTTAATATTTTTTGACAGTAGCAAAGAAAAAATATTTAGCTATCTCATCTTATTTCATGTTCTTGAACAGGAAATATTTTCTTATTCTTATGACAAATGCTTCTAGCTCATGAAACATTCCCTCAGAAGCCAACCTCTTTTTTGGCTGATTCCCCCTTTTTTATCCTGTTTTCTGTAAGAAGTTTTACTAATCTACCTTAAAATTGTGACAGAATGCTGCCATATGCCTGTGTACCATAAGTAATATTGAAAAATTATAATCATCCAAATTGTACTTTAAGAAACAGAAAATGTTGTAATCTTGAGCACTTTCCCTTAGGAAGACATTTAAAAAATTTTTCAGTTTTCTACCCAAGTTATTGGCTCAAATAGTGGATTGATCTGGTGGGTAAAATACTCCATGATCCTTTAGGAAGCAAGGTTAAGAAAGTCCTCAAAATCACTTTGAGAGCCCTTGTGGCTGAGTTATCATTTGACTTATCTCTTCTGAGGTACCTAGGTGGTAGAGTGGAAAAAAACTACTGAGTTGAAGTCAGGAAGACCAGAGTTAAAATCTGACCTAACATTAGTTGTGTGATCTTGGGCAAGTCACTTAATTTTTATCTCAGTTTCCACAACTATAAAATGAGGAGAGTAATAGTACTTACTTCTCAAAGTTGTTGTGAGGATTAAATGAGTTAATATTTAAATGATTAATGCAGTACCTGGCATAGTAGGTACTTTAAAAAGTTCTTGTTAATATTATAACTTATTGTGTGGTTACTCTTTTATTCTGAATTTACTTCATGACCTTTTTTTACCCTATAGTATGTTTTCATTATGTTTGGAATTTCCTTCCATTTACCATATTTCTAGCTTCTATTTCTGAACTGCTATATTATAGCAGGGCCAGATTCTGCTCTCCCCTGTACACTTGATTGAGGTGGTCCTTTCACAGCTGCTGTTATTGCATTTCTGAATCATGTAACTAGGATTAAGTCTTGCCTTCTGTCAGAATTTCTGGCTTCTGGAAACCTCTTGGTGGCCAGTGCATTTTTGGCCTTCACTTTTCTCAATATCCTTCTCCTGGTATAAACTCTACCTGCAGTTAGTTCTATCTCCTGCTGTCATCCTGGCAGGCTGCAACAGGATGCTGGAAATTGTGCTGATTGCAGGCTTCCTATTAAACTGCTGGTGCTGTAATTGCCCAGTTACTGTTTTGGCCCTGTCTTTAGTTTTATCTCTGGCCTAGGCTTCCTGAATATTTTGTCTCTAAATGACTCCAGGTCTCTTCATGGGCACTTGGGATACCTCAATTGCTATAAATACTTCTATGCTTCTGGTCCTCTTTCCTGTTATATTATCTTGGAGAAAGCCTTTCCTGATTCCTCTTATTTCTAGTGCATTCCCTCTGTTGATTATAAGCTATTTATTTTTATATAGCTTCTTTGTACATAATTACATCCTTGCTCTCTCTTCTATTAAAACAAGCACCTAAAGATGTGCTTTTTTGTAGTTATATCCCCAGTCCTTAGCATGGTACCTGACTCACAGTAGGCTCTTAATAAATATTTATTGGCTGACTGCTATGGCCCCAGTTGGGCTGCTCTAGTGATGCTGGCTTTATCTCCTGTTAGAGTTCTAGTACAGGCTTTGGGAGTTCTGCCTTTAAGATTCCTTAAATGGTACCAGGAACATGTTCAATGCCCAGGCAACTCTCCTCATTCAGTGAGGTCTCTCTCTGTTCCCTGCTTCATCAACAGGCAAGGGCCAAATTCTCACTGACTTTATCACCAAGTTGTACGGCTGTTTCCTCTCCTTCCTTGTGTCTTCTCAGAAAATCTTTATATTTCTGACAGTCTTCTTGAATAGCTCTAGCCTGGATGGAGAAGCTAATTGTTATTTCATATTAGTTTCCTTACTTCTTATTTGTGGTGCATCTCTAGAACTTTAATGGACAGAGAGACAGAACCAAAATGACTAAATAAAGAGAGAAAAGGAGAGAGGGAAAAAAAAGGAGAAATAAGATAGAGGGAAAAATAGTTAATATTCATAATTATGAATGTGAATGGGATGAACTCACCCATAAAAGAAATGGATAGCAAACAAAACCTCAACAGAATCCTACAATATGTTGTTTACAGGAAACACATATGAAGCAGAGACAAACACACAAAACAGAGGTAAGGGGCTGGAACAGATTCTATTATGCTTCAGCTGAAGTGAAAAATAAAAGCAGGGATAGTCAACATGATCACAAACAAAGCAAAACCAAAAATAGATCTAATTAAAAACAAGGAAAGTACACCTTGCTAAAGTTACCACAGGCATTGAAGTAATATCAATATTAACTATATATATGCCAAATTGTTTAGCAAACAAATTATTCTTTTAAAATTTATTTTATTCTGAACTTAAGAAGTAAAGCATTTCTATAACAGAGTAAAATGGGAAAAACAATTACTTATAAAACTGTAAAACTTTTATATCACTTGTTATTTCTTTTAAATATGTCCTTAATTTGTTCCATAACTTTTTTTCTTCTTTTCTTTTCAACCTACCATTAGACACAAATATGTGTACACACACATACATACAAATACACAAGTAAACTCATTCTCTCTCTATATTTCTATTTATCAATTCTTTCTCTAGGGGCAGATAGAATCTTTCTTCATAGATACTTTGTTGTTAATTTGGGTATTTATAATTCTCAAAATGACTTATAGCTCATTATATATAGTATATGTATCATATGTATAATACAGCAATATTATTTTAAGAGCCTCCAAATTCTTAAAAGAAATATTAAATTAGATACAAGAGGAAATAGACAGTAGAATTATACTAGTGGGAGACCTCAACTTTTGTTTCTTAGAACTAGATAAATCTAACCATAAAATAAAGAAAAAAGGAACTAAGGAGATAAATAAAATTTTAGCAAAATATGCTATGCTGGATATGATAACCCTCTGGAGAATAGAGAATAGAAATAATGGATATAGAAAAATATGCCTTTTTCTCAATAATACATAAAATCTTACAGTCATATATGAGGCAGAAATATTAAATATACCCTTTCCAGATCATAATGCAATAAAATATATATTCAATAAAGGACCACGAAAATATTGGTTAGGATGAATTGGAAACTAAATAACTTAATCCTCAAGAATAGTTAGTAAAAAAACAAATCATAGAAACAACTAATGATTTAAAAAAAATGAGAGTAATGAGATAAGTACCAAAATGTATTGGATTCAATCAAAGCAGTACTTGTGGGAAAATTGATAGCTCTAAAGGTTTGCATCAGTAAAGCAGAAAAAAATCAGTTGGGCCTGCAATAACAACAACAATCCTTAAATCAACACAAAATTTGAAATCCTGAAAACCAAAGGAGAAATTAATAAAATTGAATTTTATTAATTCAATTATTTTATTATTTTGATTAAAAGTAAGAAAACCATTGAAGTAATAAATTAACCTAACTGGTTTTGTTTAAAAAATTTGTTGCTTAATTAAATTTAAAAATAAAAAAGGAAAAAAAAAGCAAATTATTACTTTTGAAAATGAAAAAAGGGTGAATTCACTACCTATGAACCCCCCCATTATTAGGGGGTATTTTTCCCAATTATATAAAATAGATCTGACAATCTAAGCTAAATGGCTGAATATTTTTATCTTTATCTTTATCTTTACTTATTTATTTACTTATTTTTTGCTAAGGCAATTGGGGGTAAGTGACTTGCCCAGGGTCACACAGCTAAAAAGTGTTAAGTGTTTGAGGTCAGATTTGAACTCAGGTCATCCTGACTTCAGAGCTGTTCTCTATCTGCTGCACCACCTAGCTGCCCTGAATATTTTTTAAAAACATATAAATTGCCCAGATTAATAGAAGAAGAAATAGAATATTTCAACCCAAACTTGGAAAAAAGGTATTGAAAAAGCCATAAAACAATATTAATAAGAAAAAATCCCCAAGACCAGATATATACACATGAATTCTACCAAACATTTAAAGAACAATTAATTCCAATAAAAGATAAGCTATTTGGGAAAATAGATGAAGAAAGAATCCTACCAAAATGTATATCTCTTATTTCCTGTCTTGTCTCTCTTTTCTCTGCTGTTTTACTTCTACTTCATTTTACTTCTACCTTGACCTCCTCTTACTTGATCTACCCCTCCTCAAAAAATCCCTCCCTTATCTTATCCACTCACTTTTCCCCCTTACCCTCTTGTTTCTAATTGAAGTTAGAAGACTTTTATAGCCTTCTAAATATACATATATATCTATATATATATATACATATATATGTTGCTATTTATACCATTCCTGTTAATCTACACACCCTTCTATATACTCCTCATTCTATTCTTTTACCTTCTTATTTTTTTTATAAATTTGCAAGATTTTCATTCCCTTCTAAATGAAAATGTTTAGATGTAATGTGAATAGAATTCCTTCAAAAAATCTCTTCCTTATCCTTTCTTCCCTCTCTACTGTTACCTTCCTATTTCTGAATTTAGAAGACTTTGATATCCTTCTAGTTATATATGTATTTTTCCCTCTTTAGCCTATTCCCAAATGAGAGTAGGGTCTCTGAACTACCAATTATCTTCTCTCACCTATTTCGTCTGTGTCAGTTTTTCCTCTCACACCTCATATGTATAAGATAATAATGCTTTTTACTTTTTCCTATATGGTGTTGCCTTTTGGAATTATATTTAGCTCTACCCCAATCTTTCTTTCAGACTATCCAATTATCAATGATAATCTTAAGTGTATGGTTTTCACTTCCTAATATAAAATATCAACAATTTGTCCTTATTGAGTCCCTTGTAATCAGTCTTTCATATTGGATGTTGCATGTCAAATTTTGTATTAAGTTCATGTTTTTTGCAACAAAATCCCAAAAGTCTGGCAATTCATTGAAAGTCTTTTTTGTTTGTGTTTGTTCAGGTTTATGGTTAACCTTTCTTGGTTTGATATGTTTTGGTTCCAACCCCAGTCCTTTTGCTCCAAATCGGTTGTTTTCCTTATGAGATATTTCATCTTCTCTTCTATTTTTCATTCTTTATATTTAATTTTATTATTTTTGATCTGTTATAACATCAGTTGCTTCCCCTTGCCCAATTCTAATTTTCGGGGAGTGTGTATTTCTTTCTTTCTTCCCTCCTTCCCTTCCTCTCTCCCTCTCTCCCTTTCCTCCCTCCCTCTCTCCCTTCTTTCTTGCCTTTCTTCTTTTCTTTCTTCCTTTCTTCTTTCCTTCCTTCCTTTCTTTTTTCTTTGTTTCTT
>JAJPUD010006840.1:99038-114471 GCA_023553655.1 Myrmecobius fasciatus | reverse complement strand
TTGGAGCCAAGGGCCAGAGAGAGTGGCAGAGATAGAGACAGAGACAGAGATACAGAGGGAGGGAAAAGGAGGGAAGGAGGAAAAGAGAGAGAGAGCAGAGAGACAGAGAGGGAGGGAAGGAAAGAAAGACAGAGATAGAGAAGAGAGAGACAGAGATACAGAGACAGAGATACAGAGGGGAAGGGAGGAGGGAGGGAAAGAGAGGGAGGAAGAGAAAAAGAGACAGAGACAGAGATAGAGAAGAGAGATACAGAGACAGTGAGCCCCTCAGAGAGAGAGCCTCTCTTTGTCCATAGGCCCCACCTTACAAATGGAGACTGGGGATCAGAAGGGGAAGTCCCTTGTTACATGTCACTCCACTCCCAAGCCAAGCTTAGGTTGTTCCAGCTGGCTTTTCTCTGACCCCCCCCCCAGTACAAGCTCCCTTTCTGCATGCCCTGGGGAGCGCCCCTGAATGGGGGTGGTCTTGCTGGGGTGGGGGCAGACCTCCCTGGAGCCAGGGATCCATCCATGTCTGCAGGATCCATCTTGGATCCCTCCCAGGCATCTGCTGTCTGTCTCCTAGCAACAGAAACAAGTGCCAGAACAAAAGTGGGTGTAAAAATAGCTGCCTTGCTCTTTGTGGTCTGGTCCTTCCTCTGGGCCTCCTCCCCATGTGGCTACATCTGCCCAGACTCCCTGGGCTCTGCCAAGCCCAAGTGCAGCCCTTCCCCTTCCTGCTCCATGGCAGGGACAGGGGGGGCCTTTGCTTATGGTCTTCATGTGATTGGCAAGCCTTTTTCAATCCCGACCCACAAGACCCACTGCCCCTCTGTCGGTCCAGAAGCCTTTTATTCTGCTCCTACCAGGTGTCTCCTCCCATGGTGCTAAGCACTGAGGAGACAAGGAAAGGTCAAAGCATTCCCTGCTCTCAGGGAGGTCACAGTCGGGGGAGGGGGGAGACAACATGCAAAGAGTCACATACAAGCAAGCCACAGACAGGAGATGATAGCAAAGCAGCAGAGGAAGGCGCCGGCCTTATGGGGGATGGGAGGAGGCTTCCCATGAGCAGGTGGCCCTTGAAGGGAGCCCTGCTGGAGATGGGGAAGGAGAGAGCCCTGCAGGTGGAAGGGCCTGCCAGTCCTTTCTGGAGCTTCCACCATCTGGAGTGCACTAGGGAGACTCTATGATGGCCAAGGGCCCCAGAGGACACTGCTGACAAGCTTACATCCCTTTTGTGGGCTCCTATGAAGCCGATGGTCTAATAACCCCTTACCCCTGCAATCCTGGTCTTTTTCAGATGCATCTCCACCTTAAGATCTCGCCTTTGCGAGGTTGATTGGGCCAGCCCAAGTCCTGTCTGGCCTTCTACCCTGTCAAGATTTCCTTTGGGTTCTGACTGTCATCTAGTACGGTACCCACCACACTGGACAACTGATGCAATCTGTAGCAGTTGACACTGCTGGTGGTTACTTTGGGGATGCATATCTTGCATACAGTTCCACATGTTCATGTTGCATGTTTTAATTGCTGCATGTTTTGCATGCATTTTGCTCTTTTCTCCTTCACAACAATATGCTCTTGAGGAGCGTTTCTTCCCTTGGCAATTAGCTGCCCCTGCCTTTGGAATGACTGGCACAGTGCCCTTCCCTCTGCCACCATACCATTGTCTCAGTCTCTTTCCTCTGTGCTTAGGTGCTTCCCGTTCTAGTGCTGGTTTGGCTGTTTTGTTCTTCTGGAGGCCTGCCACTCTCACCGCTACCTGACTTCTGTTCCCCTGTTCCACCTATTTGCTCATGATACTTGGAGAAGTAGATCCCATTATGCCGTGTGGGTGTGCCCTGCAAGGATTCAGGCCTGGTGCCACTAGTACAGCCCATGGAGAAATGCTTTATGTCTGTTATATCCATTGTGTGAATCAGGGAAGTGGAGAGAGCCTGTAGCTGCCTTTTGCTTGTAGAGGACACCAATGTTGAAGCTCCTAGCACCCCATCTCCGGCTTTCTCACTGGTACTCTCATGGAGCCTGCTCTCTATTGTTCGTATGCCAAGAGTCACAAGGGACTTTAGAGTTCAGTCAGTCCAACTATCTTCTTTTTGCATAGGATGAAACTCAGGCCTACTTGACTGACATGACCTACTGAGGTCACACACTTGATCATGGATCTCTAGCTGGAAGAGACCCCAGAGACCATATAGTCCAACCCTTTCAGATTTCATCTGAGGCAAATGAGCCCCAGTGGTTGTATGACCCGTCCAACACCATACAAGCTTAATATAAGAGCTAAATATGTTTTTCAAAAGCTGCTATCCTAACCCAGGTCCTCTGGTCCCCAATCCAATGCTCTTTTCCAATAGCTCAAGGGAAAGACAGCATCATTTTTCATCACTGTCTGCCGAGTGCCCAAGTTAGGATCTTGTGCACAGTCCATTCTCAGTTCATGATTTTTGAATTGTGATACATGTCATTTCCATCATACCACACTTCCCCTTTAAGCAGCAGCATCCAGGAAGGGAAGGAAACTTCTGTGTCCCCTGGGTGACCCTGGTCCTCAGCTCCTCCAGGGATCATTCCTATATACAATGAGGGTTTAGGGGCTTATTTGTACCAAATAGGACTAAGTGCCATTGAGTAGAGGAGCCCATGGAAAAGCCACACAGCCTAATTTCTCTCTTGGATCCCTTTTTATTGTTCTTGCTACTGGGCTCATATTCTGTCTAGAGATGCATGATTGGGTCATATTCTAATGCTTATCTCTGATCTTTATACTTCATCCTGAACCCTAGGGAGGGAGGAAGAAAGGAAAAAAGGAAGGAAGGAAGGAGGGAAAAGAACACACTCATCCTATACCCTAGCAAGTAGTGGACAATATATATAAATGCTGATTCCCTCCCTTCTCTCATGAGAGGTCAGCAATTTTCTTAGGATTTGATGCCCCAAAGGGGCCAGGAGACAGATCAATCAATCAGCATGTATTAAGCACTTGCCAAGTACAAGCATCAGAAGGCTGAAGAGTTATGAGTAACCCACGTCCCAGCACCACCTTAAGTATTGATGTTGCCTTGACCACTCTGGTGACAGTAAACCTAAGGGGAGAGGATACCCAAGTGAAATGGAGAGATCCTGTAGCTACTTTTTCGTTGTAGAGAACCCTGTAGTGAGATTCTTGCCATTCCACATCTGCCTTTCCCCCTTGTTTTTTAATGGAACCAACTTACTATTTCTTATTTCAAAAAAAAGTATTACTTTCTGAGTTGGCCAAGGATTCAAAAAAGAAACCAGTTTTTCTATAATATAATTGTATAATTATCGTTATATTATTCAGGCAAAGAAGAATCAGCTAAGCTAAAGGTTACAAAGATGGTACAAGAATGAATTCTTCTGCAAGACAGTTGGGCGTTGTGACTTTGCCCAGAGTCATAAAACTAGTAAGTGTCTGAGGCTAGATTTGAAGTCAGGTTCTTCTAACTCCAGGACTAGTGCTCTATCTAGTGTGCCATCTAGCTCCCCCTACGAATAATTCTTTCTGAAGCACATGATTACATGTAACTCTCCTCTCCATTAGCTGATTTGTCCACAGTCACACTAACTAAATACGGAGCCATAGACAAGTCATTTCACATTATCTGCCTCAATTTCCTCACCTATAAAATGAACTGGAAAAGAAAATAGCAAATCACCTCCAGTATCTTAGCCAAGAGAACCCCAAATGGTCGTGAAGCATCAGAAATGACTGAAATGACTGAATAACCACAAACTATCCTTTCTACTGGTATTCCCCCTTCCCCTCACCCTTTCCCTACTGTACAGCAGGTTCAAAGAGCCTCCTCTCCCTGAGAAGCAGCAAAAGGAAGATGTTGATAAAGAGGAAATCCCAACCATCGGGGCTGGACAGAAACCTGAAGGGAAAAGCTAAATGGGGATGGCCTCCCCATTATGTGGTCTTCCCACATTCCCACTATTCCAAAAGGGACCCCATGATTCCCACCCCTAATTTTCAGTTACCTGCAGATTTAGATTGTAGGCCATTTTACCTTTTATCTAAGTTGGTGACAAAATGTTAAGGAAGCACAGGAACAAATAGATATTGCTGAGATAGCCTGCTGGAGACTTGTTTCCAAGCCAACGTCACAGTAGTAATGGCTACTTGGGAGCCTATTGTTTTATTTAATAGTATTTTATTTTTCACAATACATATAAAAGTATTTTTCAACATGTATTTATATATTTCTTTTTGCTGAGGCAATTGGGGTTAAGGGACTTGCCCAGGGTCACACAGCTAGGAAGTGTTAAGTGTCTGAGACCAGATTTGAACTCAGATTCTCCTGATTTCAGGGCTGCTTCTCTATCCACTGCACCACCTAGCAATCTCCTTAAATGTTTATTTTTGTAAAACCTTGTGTTCCAAAATTTTCTCCCTCCTTCACTTACCTCCCACCTCCACAAGACAGCAAACAATGTGATATAGGTTAAATATTTGCAATTCTTTAAACATTTCTATATTTATCCTGTTGTGCAAGAAAAATCACATCAAAGGGGAAAAACATGAGAAAGAAAAAAAATAAGCAAAAAGGTGAAAATACTATGCTTGGTCCACAGTCTCCATAGGTCTTCCTCTGGATATGATTGGTATTTTCCAACCCAAGTCTATTGGAATTGCCTTGAATCACCACATTGATGAGAAGAGCCAAGATCATCACAGTTGATTGTCACATAATCTTGTTACTGTGTATAATATTTTCCTGATTCTCTTCATTTCAGTCAGCATCAGTTCACATAAGTCTTTCCAGACTTTCCTGAAATTACCCTGCTCATCATTTCTTATAGAACAATAATATTCCATTACATTCATGTACCATAACTTATTTAGCCATTCCCTAAGTAAGGGGCATATACTCAATTTCTAGTTCTCTGCCACTATAAAAAGAGCTACTATAAATAGTTTTATACATGTGGGTCCTTTCCTCTTTTTTTTTAAATTAACACTTTTTATTTGCAAAACATATGTATGGGTAATTCCTCAACATTAACCCTTACAAAGCTTTCTGTTACAAATTCCTCCCCCCAGGTCCCCACCCCTCCCCTAGATGGCAGGAAGTCCACTACATGTTAATTATGTTTAAATATTTGACAAATCGAATATATGTATACATATTTCCACACTTATCATTGTTGTGCAAGAAAAATCGTACCTACACAAAAGACATATCAGATAAAGGAAACACAATGTAAGCAAACATCAATCAAGGGTATGAGAATGTTATGTTGTGGTCCACATTTCATATCCCTCTCTCTTGGCTTATATGGTTTTCTTCACTGAACAATTGGAACTGGTTTGAGACAATTCTTTGTTGCAGAGAGCCATGTCCATCAGAGTTGATCATCATATAGTCTTGTTGTTGCCGTGTATATTGATCTCCTGCTCATTTCACTCAGCATCAGCTCATGGAAGTCTCTCCAGGCCTCTCTGAAATCATCCTGCTGGTCGTTTCTTATAGAACAATAATATTCCATAACATTCATATACCATAATTTATTCAGCCATTCTCCAATTGATGGGCATCTATTCAGTTTCCAGTTTCTAGCCACTACAAAAAGGGCTGCCACAAACATTCTTGCACATGTGGGGCCCTTTCCTTCCTTTAAAATTTCTTTGGGATATAGACCCAATAGAAACACTGCTGGATCAAAGGGTAGGCACAGTTTGACAACTTTTTGGGCATAGTTCCAAATGGCTCTCCAGAATGGTTGGATCCATTCACAGTTCCACCAACAATGCATCAGTGTCCCAGTTTTCTCACATCCCCTCCAACATTAATCATTATCTTTTCCTGTCATTTTATTTTATTTGCTTTTTGCTGAGGCAATTGGGGTTAAGTGACTTGCCCAGGGTCACACAGCTAGGGAATGTTAAGTGTCTGAGACCAGATTTGAACTCAGGTCCTCCTGACTTCAGGGCTGGTGCTCTATCCCATGCGCCAACTAGCTGCCCCTTTACTGTCATTTTAGCCAATCTGACAGGTGTGTAGTGGTACCTCAGAGTTGTCTTAATTTTCATTTCTCTGATCAATAGTGATTTGGAGCACCTTTTCATATGACTAGAAATAGTTTTAATTTCATCATGTGAAAATTGTCTATTCATATCCCTTGACCATTTTATCTACTGGAGAGTGGCTTGAATTCTTATAAATATGAGAGAATTCTCTATATATTTTAGAAATGAGGCCCTTATCAGAACCCTTAAATGTAAAAATGATTTCCCAATTTATTGCTTCCCTCCTAATCTTGTCTGCATTAGGTTTGTTTGTACAAAAACTTTTTAACTTAATATAGTCAAAATTATCTATCTGGTGTTTAATTAAGAGTTCCAAATCTTCTTTTGACATAAATTTATTCCATCTCCACAGGTCTGAGAGGTAAACTATCCTATGTTCCTCTAAGTTGCTTATAATATCACTCTATATCTAGATCATGAACCCATTGAGATCTTATCTTGGTATGTGATGTTAGGTGTGGGTCAAGCCCTAATTTCTTCCACACTAGTTTCCAATTTTCCCAGCAGTTTTTGCCGAATAGTGAGTACTTATCCCAAAAGCTGGGGTCTTTGGGTTTATCAAACACTAGATTATTACAGTTATTGCCTAGTTTGTCCTGTGATCCTATTCTATGCCACTGATCGACTGCTCTATTTCTCAGCCAGTACCAAATGGTTTTGATGACCACTGCTTTATAATATAGTTTTAGATCTGGTACAGCAAGGCCACCTTCATGTGCCTTTTTTTTTTCATTAATTCCCTTGAAATTCTTGACCTTTTGTTCTTCCAAATAAACTTTGCTACTATTTTTTCTAGATCTGTAAAATAATTTCTTGGGAGTTTGATTGGTATGGCGCTAAATAAGTTAATTAGTTTGGGTAGTATTGTCATTTTTATTATATTCGCTCGGCCTACCCATGAGCACTTAATGTTTTTCCAATTGATTAGGTCTGATTTTATTGGTGTGGCAAGTGTTCTGTAGTTTAGTTCGTATAGTTTCTGACTTTTCCTTGGCAGATAGTTTCCCAAATATTTATACTATCATCCGTTATTTGGAATGGAATTTCTTTTTGTATCTCTTGCTGCTAAACTTTGTTGGTAACATATAAAAATGCTGATGATTTATGTGGATTTATTTTGTATCCTGCAACTTTGCTAAAGTTGTGAATTGTTTCTAGTAGTTTTTTAGTTGAGTCTCTAGGGTTCTCTAAGTATACCATCATGTCATCTGCAAAGAGTGATAATTTGGTTTCTTTATTACCTACTGTAATTCCTTTAATCTCTTTTTCTTCTCTTACTGCCAAAGCTAACATTTCTAATACAATATTAAATAGTAATGGTAACAGTGGGCAGCCTTGTTTCACTCCTGATCTTATTGGGAATGGTTCTATTTGTCTCTCCATTACATATGATGCTTGCTGATGGTTTTAAGTAGATGCTACTAATCATTTTAAGGAAAAGTCCATTTACTCCTATACTCGGCTGATGACTTTGTGCAACTGCTTCAATTAAATCCCATTCATGCCTAAGTCAAAAATGAAGGAAAAAACAATAGTTTTATTCAAGGGCTGATATCCCATCATTCCTCCTTATGGACTTGATATTCCAGAGAAATTCTTGTTCTTTCTTCATTCCATCTTCCGACTCCAAGTCTTTGTATAAACTGTCCCCCAAATCTGGAATGCTTTGCCTTGTTACCTCCTCCAACTCTTGGACTTTCTAGTTACTTCAGCTCTAATGCCCCCTCCTACCTAAAGTCTTTCCTGGTTTCTCCCCCTCTCTTCCCTTCCCTCCCTCTAATTACTTTGTAAATTTTTTTTGTATGTGTTGTCTCCCCTTCCACCCATAGAACGTAAGTTTCTTGAGGGTAGGAGCTGTTTTAGTACTTGATAAATAATACATGTTGAATTATATTTCCAAAGCCTAGAAGAGGTGGTATTGGAACTGGAGTTTTAAGAATGGTCAGAATTTGGACTTGAGGAGCTAGGATCACATCACAATTTGTCTGTCATTCATTCATAAACAGGTCCAGGCGTCTCCAGAAGTGTTTAGTAAAATATTAGCTCCCTGAAGACATTTTGCTCTTGCTTGGAATGTTACGGGCACTTCTGTGAAATTGAATCAAGTTGTTGGATGGACATTTGATATTTTATTTCAAGAGTTCATTTCCATTTTTTGATAGTTCTAACTGCCAGGATTTTTGGTTATCAGCTTTCTGAAGATTTTGCGGGAAAGCTAGTTGTTCTCCTTCATATTTGAAGAGGGTCAAAAATGACATCACTATGTTGGGGTTAAGGTACAGTGTGTCTACCTGTGGCCAATCAGACCAATATGAGCTCAGAAGGTTCTACCACAGAATAGGCACAAATAGTCCGCGTGAACATTGGGAGAGATATCTAAATTTGCACATCTCAAATTTCTTTTGATCTACGAAACAATTCTGCTCCATTCATAGAACACAGTACCTTCTTTGATATGGGCACACCTGGGCAATCCTGTGCTAGTTTCTTCTATGTCTCACAATTGATTCCAAAGTTCTTCAGAGAGACCTTGAGCAACCTTGTATTGCTTATTCTGACCTCCATAAGAGCACTTGCATTGTGTGAATTTTCCACAAAATAGTTTTTTAGACAAGCATGCATCTGGCACTCGAATAGCATGCCCAGCTCATGGGAGGATTTGAGCTGAATTGCCAGGGAGGAAAGGACCAATAAATATAGTGACTGCTAGCACCAGCCTTGGGAACAGCATGGAAGGGTGGAAAGAGTAACTAGATTTGAGTCAGAGGACTTGGATTAACATCATGACTCTTGTCACCATTTAATGCCTGTGTATCCTGCTGTCAGATACTTCTTAGTTTCCTCCTCTTACACCGAAGGAGTAAGATTCCAGAGCCTCTAAGGGTCTTTTAGACTCAGAAAATCCTAAGATTCTATGATTTGTTTAAGGTGACTAGAGGATAGTGGTCGCCAGATCTAATGACCTTTTCTCAATCCTCTCTGCATGGTCTCTCTGCAATCTTTGACAGGATTGATCAGTCCCTCCTTGATATTCTCTTTAATCTAAATTTCAGGACACACTCTTTCTCCTGGTTCTTTTCCTACCTCAAAGACTGCTCCTTCTCTGTCTCCTTTTCTGGATCTTTATTCAGATCATATTCTCTAACAGTAGGTGTCTTTCTTGGGGCCTCTTCTCTTTTCCCCTTATGCTGCTTCACTTGCTGATCTCATTAACAACCAGGGATTTACTTATGCTGATGATTCTCAGATCTGCCAATCCAGTCCCAACCTGCTATTGACTTCCAATCTCCCATATCAGCAGATATCTCTAACTGAATGTCAATTAGACTCCTTTAAATTCAACAAGTGCCTGACAGAACTCATTATCATTCTTCCCACTCTCCCCTGGGGCCGACGCCACCTTCCCAATTCTTACACAAAGCAACACTTTCCTTCCTGTCCCCTCAGGCTCACAACCTAGGAATGATCTCAACTATCTCTCAACTATCTCTCACTCCCGGCCTCCATATCCAATCTGTTGCCAAGGCTTGTCAATTTCATTTTTGCAATATCTCCCAAATAATCCCCGTTTTTCCTCTGGCACTGCCAACCACCCTGGTCCAGACCCCTCACACCTGAACTATTGCAACAGTTGCCTTCCTCAAGCGTCTCCCTACTCCATTCATCCCACAGACTGTTTGCCCTAAAGCTCAGGAATAACCTTGATACTCCCCTGCCCAATAAACTCCTATGGCTGGCATTCATCACCTAGAGCCCTCTTACCTATCCAGTCTTCTTACATCTTGCTCCTCAACACCTTGATCTAGTGACACTGATTTCCTTGCTGTTCCACAAACAACACACCCCATTTCACTGTCCAAGTGTTTTCTCTGGTTCCCACCCTCCCTTTCCCACAATGCTCTCCCTTCTCAATTTAGCCTAATTGACCTTCCTGGCTTCCCTTAAATCCCAACTAAAGTTTCTTCTTCTACAGCAAGCTTGACCCAACCCCGCTTAATTCTAGTGCCTTCCCTCTATTAATTATTTCCTATTTATCCTATATATATAGTTTGTTTTATTTGCATAATGTCTCTTTACTTAGATTGTAAGCTCCTGGAGGACAGAAACTGGTCTTTTACCTCTTTTTGTATTTCTAGAATATGATACAAGCTTCATAAAAGCTTGTTGATTGATTGTATAGTCTATAACCTGCTGTGTTTCCTTTATGATGTGTTTTATTATCTGCAAAGAATAATTTGAAGAGGAACATAATCTGCAATCTCATGGATGAGTAGAGACACCTCACTGCACCACTATGTGGGGGCTATTTCCTTTCCTGTACAATGAGAAGGTGAGATGGGACCCCAACTCCGAGACTTCCCTGCCTTTCTCCACCTTCTCCCAGGCCCCAGTTTCCCCATCTGTAAAAACAGGAAAAGTGGTCCCGACTCTCACTCCTTCCCCCTCCCTGATCTTGTCTTGCCCAGCCCCCTCCCTGAACCACTTGAGTTTCCCTTCCTGCTACATTGGGGCCCCTTTTTCCCCAACAGCTGAGGCTGCATCTAGGAACATGTGACTGAGACTGTGCCAAGGAAGGAGAGTTGGAAAGGGGGAAGGAGAAGGTGGGGGAGAAAATCCAAGTCTGAGCTGCCTAGAGGAGCTGGCCCTGGCCTTTTGTCCTTCTATTGGTCTGGCGAAGCCCATTCCAACCATCCGCCTCCCAACGCCTCCGCAGTGTCTCGTTACCCAGGCAACCACTTGTTACCCAGGCAACCATTGAAATTGTATAGGTGCTGGCTGGCACAAAGGCACGGGGGAACGATGTTCAAGATGCGCAACAGAGTTGTGGGAGGCGGGGACGATCTGAGGTGGGGGTCATGGGTCCCCCACCGTTTCTGTCCCTGATGTTGTCACTCACTCAATCTTTCCTCCCATCTTTCTTTGTTCCTCTTCGCTCTCTGCCTCGCCAAATTCTTATTCTCCCTCCCACTTTTTTTTCCTTTTCCCCATCAGTTCCCTTCTCCCTTCCATACCTCCCTTTACCACATCACTCATGCTTCCCTCTTTCCCCATCCCTCCACCCGTTTTTTCTAAACTGTTCCCCCTGTCTGAGCCCCTTCCTTCCCTATGCTTCCCTTTTTCTCCCATGTCCTTCCCTCCATCTCTCCATCTTTTTTCCCATCCATTTCCTTTCATCTCCTCCTCCCTTTTCCATTCGTTTTCCTACCACTTCTTCTTTCCCTTTCCTCTACTTTTCATTAACTATTACAGTGGGAAGGAACATCAGCAAACCACCAGTCCAAAAACAAACAAAAATCCAGAATAAATATGCCAGAAAAAATATCAGAACAAAAATCCTTTCTCCAATATGCCCACCAAGTGTTTACCCAGCCTTTTTTTGGAGCCCTCCAGAGTTGGGAGACTCACTAACTTTTACTTTTGTTTCCTGAAATGAAATGTTTCATTCAAATCAATCCAAATCTGTCTCTGCAACTTTCCCACATGCAATCAATCAATCCCCAAAATTTAAGTCCCTCTCATGTGTCAGGTGCTGTTCTGGGCCGCAGAGGTGCAAATATAAAAATAAAACAGCTCCTTCACTCAGTGAATTTATATTCTATAAGGGGAGACAAGAGGTTTTACACATGAGTATACTGAAATGATGGACAGCCTAATTATCCTCATTGCACAGATACATATAAAGCAAATACACAGCCCTCTGGGGTCAACCAAAACTAGCTAAATGCTTCCCTCTTCTGTGCACCATTCTGCAAGCATGCTCTCTCCCCAAGTCTTCTCTTCCTTTTGCTAAACATCCCTTGCTCTTTCAACTGAGCTCCATATGGAATGATCTCTTATCTCACTATTCTGGCCATCCTCCTTTGAACCTGACTTAATTTGCCCTGACATGTGGTGCCCAAAAGGGAACACAATATTCCAGATGCAATTAGAAAAGCAGAGACATCTTCTCTCCATGTAGTCTATGACTGATCAAATTAGTTTCCCCCAATGGCATCTTACTCCATTGATTCTTCTTGAGTTTACCCAAAACTCCCAAATCTTTTTTTCAAAAAACTCTCTGTGGCCATACTTCCTCTATCCTGAACTCAAGAGTTGGCCAATACCATGCTGGTCAGGGCAAAGGTGCCTATTTGGGATAAGGATCTAGGCACTATGGATCTCCTAGTGAGGAAATGCCCTCTGCCAAGGAAGAACAGCACATCTCTATATCTTGAATCTTAGAATGTTGCCTTGAACACTGAGAGGGAAGTGAATAATTCTGAATCACACAGCCAATATGTGTCAGGAGCAGGACTTGATCCAGGATTTCCCAGCTCTGAGGCTAACTCTCTATCCACTGAGCCAAGCTACTTCTTATATTTAGAGAAGATGTTCTTGTACAAAATGACTAATATGATTGCACATGTATAACCTATATTGGATTGCTTATGATGGTGGGGGGAGTGAGAGGGAGAGAAGAGAGAAGGAGGGAGGGATATAATTTGGTACTCAAAATTTAAAAAAAATGTTTAAAAATTATTTTAACATGTATTTAGAAAAAAAACAAATATTATATAAAAAATAGTAAGGGAAAATGGAGAAATTGGGATCACTCATTCAACAAGTATTTATTAAATATCTATGTGCCAGGACCCTGGTCGGCCCTGGAGATACAAGTAAAAGAAGGAAATAATCCCAAAAGAAGGAAATAATCCTGAAATACAAGCAGTCCACATTTTAATGGGAAAGGCTAAAGTGCCCTTGGAAGGAGATCAGACCTGTGTGTGTGTGGGGGGGGGAGGAAATCCCTTAAAGGAAAACTGCTAGGAGAGGAGGGTCATTCAGAGGAAGACCCCTCGCTAAGTGAAAAAGCACTCTGCCTCCCATTCACTAAAATCTTTTTCATGAAAACCTACATAAATTGGCTTTTATTGTAGCTCATATAGGCGCACTAAGTCCTGGTGAGTCTAATGTTCCAGCTGCAGCCCACACAAACAGGCCTTGAAAAAACTGTTGAATGACAAGGTGCTCTGCTGGCTGGCTTCTCGATTGGAATGGACCCCATCCCCAATTTTGCCTTGCTGGAAATGCTAACGGATTTTTCTCGTTAAAGTGCTCTGAAATCTGCAGAAAACCCAGGATTGGGCGTGGGGGGCTGAGTGTGGCGCTGATCTCTTGTTTGGCATTGATCAAATACTTCATTGCTGATATTTTCCCTCAATTCTGTGATGCTGTGATTAATGACTGACTCATCAGCCAGACTTTATCTTGTCCTGCTCAGTTCCAGCAATGACGCATTGGTGACAGAGTTTGGGAGGTGGGGGGAGGGGGATGGCTCTCAAAATGTCAAAGCAGGCTTCCATTAAGATGTGAACCCAGAGGGCAGTAATTTATGGTAAAACAGAGTCCACTGATAGTAAGGGGGATCTCCATGGCCATCTGCACAGGATCTTGTTTTGTTTTTCAAAAGCTACTTTAATTTGATAAAGTAAGCATAAAAAAGCAAGCTAATGATGACCAAGGAGGCCCTCTGCTCGCAGCCTATTTACCCTGTTTTTAAATGAGAAAGAAATGTGATTTACTCGAGCCCTCAGCAGCACCTTTAAAAATGACAGTTTAGGCTGGGAGAGATGTGCTGGCATCAACTCAAAATGGCTCCTAAGGGACTCAGTTTTCAGTGTTAGCATTTACACCTTGGAAATCAGCAAATACTAAAAATCAAGGCTTGTTTTATTGTTCTGTGGATTGTTTAGACTTAATAAGTTAATGAACAGAATGGACAAAAATGTAACAAAATGTTAGTAATGCAGATTAAAATTAAGTTTGCAATGTATGTACTTTTGAGAGATTTTTTTAACTATTTGCCCAACATTCTCAGTAGAGAGTATGACTTGTATCACTGAGATCAGCCATAGTTTCCCAATGTCACACAGCTACTTTTGTTTGTCTCAATTATACGTGTGAGTATGTAATTAATAATATATTGTAACATCTATGTCTTATAACATATGTATCACATGTTATTATAGCACTTCCCTCAAAGGGTTGTTATGAAGATCAAATGAAATATTTGCAAAAGCGCTTAGCAGAGTGTCTGGTACATAATAGGCACTGTATAATGCTAATTTCCTTCTTTTCCAGGCACTCTCTCCACAGGTTACTTTGGCTAGGCTAGCTTGCCTGCCTTGTGGCTTCCAGTTCAAATAAAATTTAGACCCAACTCTCTAGGTCTTTAACTGAGACTCCTCTTCTCACCCTCCATTGACCCTCACTCCAACCCTGAAACCATATTTTTCTTCATAAGCCCATATATAACCAAACAATTCTCCAAGTCATCTACCCTATGAATCTACCAACCCACAATCTATTAGTCTCCAAATATAGAGCTGCTTCTCCACCTTCCAATAAAATAAAACAAGCCATAGGTAAAGAAAAGGAGCTAAATTTTCATTTACAATATGATTCAAGCTTTCTTTTTGAAAGTTTTTTTCTTGAGGTTGCTTAGGTCCTTGGGGTTGGTCAGCAACCACTTCTTCAGAGATGCTATGAGTGATATTGATTACAAAAATTTACCACTGATGTTACTCAGAGATGGCTGGTTTCAGAAGTTCCCAATGACAAAAGATGTGACATTCAGTCCTTCTGAGGTTCTCATAAAAAAAAAAAAAAACCAAAATTTTCTAAATCAAAAACACCAGATTAAAGAGTAGCGCTTGTGTACAACAAAGACTCCTATCTCAAGTGTGGAAACATGTATACATATATTCAATTTGTCAAGTATTTTAACATAATTAACATGTAGTGGACTTCCTGCCATCTAGGGGAGTGGTGGGGGAGTAGGGAGGAAAAATTTGTAACGGGAAGCTTTGTAAAGGTCAATGTTGAAGAATTACCCATACATGTTTTGCAAATAAAAAGCTTTAATGAAGAAAAAAAAAGACTCCTATCTATAATGCTTCCCAATTTGTTCAGTAGGAGCTCTGTGCTTTTTCTTCAGCAATAGTTTACCCTCCCTAAGACTGCTTGGAAACATTGTCCCATCCTGGAAAATTCTTTATCAGGGCTGAGAAATGGCTCCTGGAGTACAGTAATTGTTATAGAATTCTTTTCTTTTTCTTTTTTTGTCTTTTTTGTATCTCTATGTTTTAGCATAGTGCTTAGCACATGTTCAGTGATTTTTCAGTCAAGTTCAACTCTTCCTGATTCCTCTTGGGGTTTTCTTAGTAGATCAGCCATTTCTTCCTCCAGCTCATATTACAGATGAAGAAACTGAGGAAAACAGAGTGAGGTGACTTGCTCAGGGTTTCACAACTCATAAGTGCCTGGGGCAGAATTTGAACTTGTCATAGTCATCATCATCATCATAATCTTTTTCTTCTTCTTCTTCTTCTTCTTCTTCTTCTTCTTCTTCTTCTTCTT